>PVJD01006010.1:0-105245 GCA_004026545.1 Mormoops blainvillei | reverse complement strand
GGTATCTAAAATTTATGAATTGTTTATTTCTAGAATTTTTCATTTCTATTTTTCACTTAATATTTTCAAACCGCTGTTGACTTTGAGTAACTGAAACAGTGGAAATTGAAACTGCAGATAAGGGGGGACTACTTTATACACAAGTATCATGTAGAACCCCTCCGTATTGCTTAACAATTGGTAATCCACTATTTTTTTTCCCTCTAAAACAAGATTGGACTACAGCTGTAAATTTTCTTCCAACTCAGTCATCAGATTCTATTAAACAGTGTGTTTATACAAATTCACAGGTGTCTGTTCTTGAATGTAAAACAATGAAAAGGCAGTTTCAGTGATGGCAATGTTTCTGAGGAGTCTTAACCATTCATTTCTGTTACATAATCATCTGCTTTTTTTTCTTTTTTCTTCCTCTTCCCTCAAGGTTTTAGGAGGCAAACAGTCACTAGTAACTATTACTTAACTTCTCTTTCTTTCATCACAACGAGACATTTCAGTGTTGAGGACTCGCAAACTAATCTGATGAATTGTTGTTTTCAATCTTTTGGAAACAAAAGGCAAGTACCGCAAGCTTTCGCTTTTCTGGAGCTTCCAGTAGCCTGAGCTTTGAGGGTCACTTTACAAGTCCGCCACTCAGTGCTGGCTCTGCCCACTAGAGTTCTACGTAAAATGAAGCAGAAAGCCAGGAACCATGGAGTTCAACAACTTCTTGACTGTAGTTTTTAGCTGGTGTTACATACCTGCAGCAATTCTAAGGGACCCCTTTTTTTCTCAATAAACCTAGTTGCAGACTTAAATCTCTGGCTAATAGCCAAGGCACACACTTGTTCCAAAGGGCATCAGCAGTAATATCCCAAAAGGTCTCCAAATGAAAATGAAAAATCAATAGCGACATAATATGCATTTGCCTTCTTTTCATAACATACTCAATACATTTATCTCACAGCAAATCACTCAGACAAAGTGGATGGGGCTGAGAGGGGACAGCAAGCCAGTTGTCTCTGAAGCCCCTTTTAGCCATAAGTTGGACCTATTCCTCTTTCCAATATATCAGTGACAATGCAATCTCATCTGTACAAGCTTCTTCCAAGACTCATTAAAACCAAAAAATGTTAATAATAGAGACCAAGGGGCTTTTTTTGTATATTTTATTGATTATGCTATTACAGTTGTCTCATGTTTTCCTCCCCTCTATCCCCTCCACCCTGCACCCTACCCCACCATCCCCATGTAAATATTTCCCGCCACCACTTTCCCCAGCCCCACCCCTCCTTACCTCCCACCCTCAGTCCTTCCCCCATTTGGCTTTGACGATGGGTCCTTTATGCATGTTCTTTGATGACCCTCCCCCTCCTTTTTCCCTGTTATCCCCCTTGCTCCTCTCCTCTGGTTACTGCCAGTTTGTTTTTTTATTTCAATGTTGCTGATTATATTTTGCTTGCTTGTTTATTTTGTTGATTAGGTTCCACTTACAGGTGCCCAACAGTAAATGAGTGGCTCAAAAAACTATGGTACATTTACACAATGGAATACCACACAGCAGAAAGGAAGAAGGAACTCTTACCCTTTGCAACAGCATGGGTGGAACTGGAGAGCACTATGCTAAGTGAAAGAAGCCTGGCGGTGAAAGACAGATACCATATGATCTCACCTGTAAGTGAGACCAAGTTTTTGTGTTTTCAAGTTTATCATAAAAATGTCTCCTTATCTGGTACTTTAAAAAGTACTTAGTCGTTTATTTTTAAAAGATGAAAAACATTTTCAAGGTAGTAACATATATCCAATGAAAGAAAGAGGGCTTCCTTGTAGAATACTGTTTTTTTTCCCTCTTTGTCCTTTTATTAAATGGGGAGGGGTAGGTAGCAAGGAGGGGCAAGAGGCCAATTATTTAACTTTTTTGGTACAAAGCTCCCACAGCCCTTAAAAACTTTTAGTAAATAATTTTGAGATACTAACCTACTTTTACCAATTCACCTAGAATTTTAAAACAAAAAGTGGTTAAAAATCATTTACTATCCCTTCCCTTCCATAGCAGTCCTACTTTTATTTATTAATTCAATGGTTATAGGGCATATAATGTTGACCAAAAACAGAGCCAGTTTCCATTCTGAACTGGCTTACAATCTAGTAGGCGAGACAAGCATTAATAAAATAATAAATATTTTAAGATAGTTTTCAAATAATTAAAAACTAAAAAAGGTGTTCTGAGGCAAAGGAACATGAAAGAGCTCAGGTAAGGATTCCTTGAATGTGTAGGATGGGTCAGAGTTTACCAGAAAGAGGGAAGGCAGGTGACAGCATGAACTGAAAGAAACTACACATAACTTAAAAAAAGAGAAACAAGGCCTATTTGAGGTAAACTGTGGCAAAGCCGAGACTGGTGGCTGTGGTAAAACCAGAAAAGTAGTCACGAGTCAGATCGTGTGGAACTTTGTAAGCCACGGAATGATTTGTATTTGTACCAGGAGACAAATCGGAAGCTAAAGGCCATCGGGGGACACGAATACTGGGGGATTTGTGTTTGAACAATGTCAGTCTACTTCAGCGATTTTCCACCTGTGTGCCGCAAGAATTTTTAAAACATGCAAGACCTGGCCTCTTTTTCCTTAAATGGTCAAATAAAAAAGTGACAGCAGCCAACACAACAATAGCTGTCAGGTGTGAATGCCATAAAGAAATAGGTCATATATTGGAGTTGCATCTTATTGGTGAGGTCGCTATAATAAGGTTGCATCCGATTGGTTAATTCTCGGTACCAGAAATCCTTGTATACAAGTATAGGTTTTGGAGCCTAAGAATAACATGTGTGCCACCCGTGCATTCAATTTGGTCAAAGAAAGAAATAGAAGCCAATCAGAGAAAGGCAAATACCATATGATTTCACTCATATGTGGATTCTAATGAACTGAAATAACAAGGAAAATGGGGACAGACTCATAGATGGAGAGCAGGATGACAGTTGTGGGGGGAGGGTGGTGGGAGAGGGACTGAGCAAAAAGGAAAAATGACTCATGGACATGGACAACAATGTGGTGATCGCTAGGGGCAGAGGGTATAAGGGGACTAAATGGTAATGGAAAAAATAGATTAAATTAAAAAATCTAAAATAATAAATATGAAAATAAAATAACTACAAACAAAAAATAAATAAAAATAAAAATGTTATTTTGAAGCAAAAGGCATAGGTAATTACTATTAATATTTTGTTTATAAATAAATCAAAATTATACCTATTTTTGTCAGATCAGCCAAAAATATTATTTTTTAGTGTGCCACGGAATTTTAATAATTAGTTTATGTGTGCCATGAGATGAAAAAGGGTGAGACGCATTGGTCTACCCCAATATGGAGGACAGGTGGCGCTGCTGTGGGAAACTCAGTAAGTAGGTTACTGCAGTTTTCCAAAGCAAGACTTTGTGTTCATTAAATAAAATAAAGGGAGAAAGATGCTGTGCAACTGGTTTTGACCCTCAGGAAGGTGTTCCCTTTCAGTATTTACTTTTGGAATCTGGTGTCTTTGTCTGAGGACAAGATGGACCAGAGAGTTGGTGTGGTCACACTGGGTGCCCCTAGCTAACACTGGAGTTGAAAGCACACTGTGTCTGGAAGCCATGGCAGAGACAGAAGAACTGCCAAGGGGGTAACTGGGGGTGAGGCTGAGAAACTGTTGGTGAGAAGGACAGGACCTCTTCCTGATTAGGTTCTGCTATTACCTATTGTGGTTTGGTGACATTATCTGTTTTAAAGGGGAAAACACGGGAAAATACTCAAGAAAAAAATGTTTTACTGAGCTTCTTTTCTAAACAAGGCAGAAGATGAGTCTGCAGGAAGGGGTGGGGAATGTATGTGAACTACAGTCTAGCACAAGCTCAAACTCCTGAAGAAGGCACATTAACAATATGCCCAGGTTGGTAAATAAAAAAGAGCCCTGTGCCATATGTAAAATCATTTTCTTCTCTTTTGCTTTTAAAACAGTACCAAAGGGCATTGCTCATCAACATGACAGGCTGTTTCCAAGGATCATCTCCTCCTGTACAGCGTTTGCTGCGCGCAAAGCATTGTTTGGATTTTCACTTCTTTCAATTACAAGTGTTTAAATTCAAACATGCCTCACTAATTTTGAACACTGAAGATCTGCTATATTAAAAAAATATGGAATACTTAGCTCTGAAAGCAAACATATGTGTTCGATGCAGCAAACTATGATAAAACTGGTAGGTGGGCTCTTGAGAATGTAGACCACAGTATAAGAGAAACTCACAGCTTGAGCACTGACTGCAAGCCAGGTACTCTCACATTTACTGCTTCACTGAATAGGCACTACTTGCCAGTGAGAAAAGATTTTAACCTTCCATTTTGCACTGAGTTAGGGTGACATACCTAGAAAGTGGCAATGCTGGAATTCAAATCTGAGTGTGTGCAGATGAAATGCAAATGGTTTTTACAAAACTAGTCTGCAACCATGAGCAACACTTGCTTAGGCAATTCTTAGCTTGAGAAGGAACTGAGGCACTAAAGAGTGTGTATGTGTGTGTGTATGAGAGAGAGAGAAATAGAATGACAGAGAGAGAGACAGAGAGGGACACAAAGAAGATGACTGAGTGTGAAGGGAGGAAGTAGTAGGTGCACTAGGAAAGCAGAGAAAAAAATAAAAAGAGTGAAATGAGGATATCACTGCTCTTTCTCTTCCTAAGAAGATGGAGAAGAAAAGGTAGCACCCACGAGTCTCCAACTAAAAAACCATGAACTGTTCATACACTCACTTGCATATGGTCAAAAACGGTTTTTGGTTATTTTTCAAATGTGAAAACTTGTGTCGCTTCAGAAACACTTGAGAGAATTGCGGATATTTAGCTTAGAGAAGGAACCTCAGAGGAGGCGCCTGGTACCCGTCTCTCATCCTGGAACAGCCATCCTGTGGAAGAATATAAGACATACTACAGGTAGTTTAATGGAAGAGCCTACCCAAATGAGTAAAAACTGTAAGAAGACAGCCTATGGCTTGATTCTAAGCCCTTTTCAGCAATGAGGAAAATGTGGTAAGCTGGCTTAAGAGATAACGAGTTCCCTAACACTGGAGGAATTCAAATCAGGGCTGAATGAGCTCAGGTCAAATTTATTAAAAAGAGACTCATGAGTATGGAACTGAATCTTGATGATATCCAAGATGTCTTCCTACACTCAGGTTCTTAATAAGATCTGGTGCAGTCTGCGGCTCACAGTGTGGCCCTGACAGTCGTCTTGGATGTTATCCTGGAACATTCACAGGAAACATATCCTGGACGTTCACAGCAATAGAGAAAAATGCTCCCACGCGTGGCAGCCCTGGGCACTGGCAAAGTCAGAAAGGCTCTGAGTCCCCGCCACGTGGCTTGGCTGCCCTGTGTCTCTGCTTCCTGTTTCCTCGCCTACCAAGTAAGGGTAATATGTACTCAGATCAAAGACATCCACATGGTTCAATTAGATGCAATCTATAAAACCGTTTGGTAAAGGTACCATGTCATTACCTGTGAAAACACAAGAACCATAAAACCTCTGAGGCTGCGAGCTGAAGAAATAAAGTATTTTAAATTTTATTCTTCGATTAGAGTTGACATTAAATATTATTTTATGCTAGTTTCAGGTGTACAGAATATTGGTTAGATAAGCATATACTTTTATAAAATTTTCCCCCCAAAATTTCAGGCACCCACCTGGCATCACACAGAGTTATTACAATATTATTGACTATATTTTCTAAGCCGTACTTTATATCCCCATGACTATTTTGCAACTATCAATTTGTATTTCTTAGTCCCTTTGCCTTTTTACACCCAGTCTCCTAAATCCCCACCCCTCTGGCAACCATTAATTTGTTCTCTGTATCTATAAATATGTTTCTATTTTGTTTGCACAATTATTTTGCTCTTTATATTCCATATATGTGAAATCATACAGTATTTGTCTTTCTCTGATTTATTTCACTTAGCATAATACCCTCTAGGTCCATCCATGCTGTCACAAATGATAAAATTTCACTTTTTATGGCCAAGTAATACTCCATTGTGTATATATATACCACCACTTTTTTATCCACTCGTCTATTGATGGGCACTTGGGTTGCTTCCACAGCTTGGCTATTGCAAATGTTTCAATGGACATAGGTGTGCCTATATCTTTTCAAATTAGTGTTTTGGGTTTCTTCAGATATATACCCAGAGGTAGAATTGCTAGGTCATAGGCATTTCAATTTTAATATTTTGAGGAATGTCCATACTGTTTTCCACAGTGGTTGCACCAGTCTACATCCCCATCAACAATGCATGAGGCCTCCCTTTTCTCCACATGCTCACTGACACTTCTTTGTTGATTGACTGATGATAGCCATTCTGACAAACTCTAATGATGTATATAAAGTGCCTGGTACCTAGTGAGACTTTGATAAATGTAGTTATTGACTGAACATTTATTACAGCCAGGCACTTTATTTGCTGAAGCAATCTTTACTACAACTCTGTGGAGAAGGTACTATTATTACTCCCATTTTACAGACAAGGAAAATAATCATAGAAAAGTTCAGCAAATTGCTAAGGGTCACCTTTCCTGAAATGTCACCTTTCCTTTATTTTAAAAAATTAGTGTAAAATAAGTGTTCAGGATGGACTAAAGTTACAGTAGCCACCCTTTAGCTGTGATTTTGCATTCTGTGATTTCAATTACCCATAGTCAACCGCAGTCCAAAAATATTAAAAGGAAAATTCCAGAAATAAACAATTCATAAGATTTTAACTCCATGCCACTCTGAGTAGCATGACAAAACCTCGTCCCCTCTAGCTTTGTCCTGTCAGGGGCGTGAATCGTCCTTGTCCAAGGTATCTACACCGTATTCACTCCCCGCCTGTCAGTCACTTAGTAGCTATCTAGGTTATCAGATCAACCATCAAGGTATTACAGTGCTTGTTTTCAAGTAACCCTTATTTTACTTAATAATAGCCCCAAAGCACAAAAGCAGTGATGCTGGTATTTTGGAAATGCCAAAGAGAAGCCATAAAGTGCTTCCTTTTAAGTGAGAAGGTATGCAGGTACAGAAAAAACACAGTATAGAGAGAGTTCAGTGCTGCCTGTGGTTTCAGGAATCCACTAGGAGTCTTAAAATGTATCCCCTGTGGATAAGGGGGGACTACTGTACTTTGAAAAAAGGAATGTGAATGGTATAGAAAGCTATTTGCAGGAGAGCTCTTAAACAATAAGGAGCTAATACTAAAGATTTCATTTCATTGGGTGGCAAAGATAGGCACGAATAGCTGGTAAAACCCAATTTTATTTTCAAATTTTACTTTACAAAAACACAGACAAAACCTGTAATAGTATTCTTTGGCCTAAATACCGTTTCCTTGGAAGTGTTAGGAAACTTTTATAGGAGCCAGTCTGTTCAAATTTTGATATTTGAATTAATATTCAACGGTAGCTTTAGGTGTTTTGGTGAGGAAATGTTCTTTATAGCCTAGAATAAGTGTCAGCACTCTGATTATTTTGACTACTTGTCCAGTAGTTATAATAGGGTATAAATACAAAAAAGACCTAGGCCTTAGTCTTCGAAGAGGCCCAGCTTCGCCATCACGCTGCTTTTGAAAGATAAAGCATAGACCATTGAGACACCTATTTTTTAATCGCACTCTGACACCATTAGGCTAGGAAAAGACAAAACTCTGAAGAACCATCATATGTCTGGGACCTAATGGCATTTACGAGTTACACTATTTAGACTTACGTGGAAGTCCTAAACTACAGGGTTGTAGACACCATACAAGAAAGTGAGATTCAAGTATCCCCCTTTTCGAAAGCTCACTTTACAACACTTTGCTTTTACGAAAGATCTACCTTAGTACCTGTTTTTACTATTTGAAACCCATCAGAAGAGGATTTCCACTTTTATGAGAAGAGTCAAAAAGCGAAAATAGTGTTCAGTGCTCGTTTTGCAGTGACAGGCTACAGAGGCGGCCTGCACCCCGGGCAGCGAGGGCGGGTCCGCCTCGAGCCACCAGGGCTTGGAACCGTGCGAGCGACTGAGCTTCATCGTGATTTATTTGGTCGCCTGTTAGGAAGCTGCGACCTAAGGCAACTGCTTCCTCACTTTACACCATTTGGGTCATGAAAATTTTTATAGGAACACTCTACTCTCAGGTAGTGGGGGAAACCTGCATAAAGGTAAATGCTTTGTAGTTATGTCCTGGAGTGGAAAAAGTATTCTTGTTCTTTGCAATAACGTAGATTATTAGAATGAAAAGAATTTTAAAAACCACCTTTACTTTTCAACATATGCTCATTTTAGACTGCTGCAATAAACTCTGGAGAAAGTAGACAGGAAACTCATTTCCTGATTGTCACACAAATTTGTATTTTGTGTGTCCCTTTCTTACAGTGATAGAGATGACAAAAGTTATGCTATATTAATGTATTTTGCCTTTTAAAATGTGAATAAAATATTTATAGAAATGATATATTAGTCACTCCAATGATAGATTACTCATCCACATTTTTTATTCTATTTTGAGTGTGCCATGACTGACTTAGTTTATTTTTCTTTCACTTCTTTTTAAAAGAAAGAGTATTTCTGGAATACATAACTCACATTTATTTTCCAAAGGAAAAAAAAAACCCTAAATCAATTAACCTTTGTAGACCTTCATCCTAACTACAAAATCTAATTACAGAAGGAAAGGGACTGGATTAAATATTCTCTAAGCCCCTCTACAGCTCTATGATTATGTTAATCCATAACCTTTGGAAATAACTAAAGCACCCAACAGTAGAATAGCCATAGTTCATTCTTATAATAAAATACATTCAGCCTTGAAGAAAAATTTTATAACATGTCATGAAAAGTGTAGGGTATAAAGTAGTATACAATTTTTCACACACACAGTTATAATTATGTGTGAGTATACAATTTACTCACAGTAATGTAAAAGACATCTTTTGAAGAAAATGTTAGAAATTATTTCAGCTATAAGCAGAACACAGGTAATATTAATTTATGTCTATAAGGACCTTATGTTATGTTAGCAAATAAAGTTATATTTAAAAATCCTTACCTTTGTAAGTTCTAATATAAGCTTTTTAAAAAACTGGGCATTTTTATTATTAAAATATTAGTGATAAATACAGGATAATTAGCTGAATGCAGAATAGTTAATTGAATGCTGCATTAGAATAAATCAATCACTACTGGCATCAACCAATAGTGTATAATTCAATATCTGTAGAGACAGACTTCTGTTTTCTAGTTCATTCTTTTAGGAAAACAGATATAACGTGTCCTCCTTCAAGGTTACTCACACTCTCCCCACCCAAATGACAAATATTGTCTGATGTTACCAAAAAAGAGTCTGCCCGCAATTATTTTTCTTCTGTAACAGAATTTGAATAAATCTAAGTTATCTCATTTAAATTATTTTAAGTAATCACATGTAGAAATTTTCTTTACTTTCTAGTTTTTAAATTTTTTCCTTTAAATATTTTATTGTTTATGTTATTATGGCTGTCCCAAAGTTCCCCCTTTGCCCCCCTCCATCTACCTTGTCCCCCCATTTCATAGGGATTTTTACCATGCTAATTCTAGGTTAGGGAATCAATGGTTATGAATACCTAATGAAACATGTATTATTTTCAGCCAAAGTACCCACGTGATCTCATCCTCAGAAGGAAGACTAAAATTAAAGCCATCATCGACAAGGGACAAGCAAGTCCTATCTTGGTATTGACATGCAAAAAGTAATATATTTTAGTAAACCATTTCAATCTTTCATGAATTTTAAAATGGCATGGAGAACAGTCTCAAATCCCAGACTTGTGACTGTAGACGGGTCTATTCATGATAAAAAATTATAGCCCATTTGCCCTAGTTATCCATTAAACGTTCCCAAACCCTGTGTTTGAGAACCTGTCATGTTCCTCATGTTGAGAACTGGATGTCCCAAGAATGAGAGGAACATCTGTCTGCCTGAAACCTTGTGAACCTAAACCTAAGGAACGAGAGATTGCTTAGAAGCAAATGATCCCAACACTGACATTTTATTTACTTTAGTGAATCTACAGTTTCCAGTTGGACTTGGCCAAACAACAGCATTTTACAAACATTCAAAGTTTAACTAGAGAGGCAACAACAAAAGTAAAAAAAGAAAAGGAACTAGACAACTATCACAGATTTTAATAATTTCTTTTAGTAGCAGCTTAAAAAAGTGGCGTCGCTGTAGGTGACCTACGAAGTGATCGAAGACTAAATCTACTCCTGGTTTTGCCAACAGTGTCCTTGAAATAACCTCGGTTTTACCCTCTGATCCTGGGCAAATTGTGTTTGTCATTCTGGATTCTGGGGTCCTGATATGTGAAATACAGGGACTGGTTTTTTGGTGTACACATTTTATGATTTTTCCCTTCAAATATGTCACAATTGCAACTCATTAGTGTATGTTGTAATGATAATTACTAATTAATTGGCATGTCTTCTGTTTAATTTTTAAAAATCCAAAAGGAAAGAATAGGTTCAGAGCTACTGTCTCCTCAAAGAGAAACCAGAAAAAGAAGAAAAACATTTTCAGGTATCTAGTGGTCCAGGAAGTCAGACCTTACCTAGAAGGGGACCGTAAAGTGCTAAATGGACACCACTAAAAAGACACATTTTGTGAGGCAATAAAAGATAAGAAGTGGTAGGAAGTTGGTTTTTATTATTTTCTAGGAAATAAATTAGACAAATTTTAAAAGTTCAAGTTGATGAGAGCCAACTTATAAAGACTCAGTGTAAAAACAGCTTTGTCCATCCTTTCTTCCACCTCTCCCTGCCTTTCTTCCTCTTATCATTTATCAAATAACCATTATGAGACAGCCTCTGAGATTATAAAGATAAAAGCCACATCCTTGGCTCATGTATGTGCATGCGCAAGTGAGTGTGCCGGGGGTTCACAGAAGAGCAGGCAACCAAACAGATAATTAGAGACGAGTTCTTCATTTAAAGTGGTGGGATTCCTGAAAGCCGCTATGATATAATGATTTACAACCAAAGATCTTAAAACTAAGTTAAAAAAAATTGTGTCAGAAAAAAAAAATTAATCCCTTTAAAATATATTTGTTCACCAAACCCCAAGCAACTAAAGATATAACTCTAGCAAAATACTAAATCAATGATACCTTATAATCTCAAGTTAGTAATAGTTAGTAATTAACAATTGTTGGCAAATCACTTCTAGAAGAGAACATCCAAAGAAAAAGGCATGGTGTGGTCTTCTAATGGGTCACTGATTTTCTGATTTCATGACCAGCAGCTGACTACTTCTATCTATTGGATCCCAGTTCCTAGATTCTTCTGAGTTCTCTGGGATGCAAAAGAGCATGCGTGCTTAAAAAAGCTGGTGGTGACCTTTTCAATTGAAACTGAGTTAATTATGATTTTTTTTCAAACATCTGCCCCAATCTTTGGGTTCCCTGGCATTATCTCTTCCCATGCTAAATCTATTGCAAAGCCCTGTTTTGTATAAACAAGACCCTCTCCTTGAGGATACCACTGGAGGGCAATTCCAAAGCCTGTGTTTGCTTGCTGCATTTTTCTTGATCTTTCCCAAGAAGGCCTCACTGAAAAAGCTAACCATCTGTCATTCGTTACCCTTCTCTTTTCTATACCCAAATGCTGATTTCCTCTTTTTCATTTGTTATCAACAAAACTAGCATCAAGTTTCATGATTCCACTTTTGGTTCAAAAATTGAACCAAAGTAAAATTCACACGTTACCAGGATTTTCTATAAGGCAACTCGAGATACAAAAGGAAGTACGACACAGTTTTGACAAGAGTGATAATTTGTAAAATAAATAAGCCTGAGGTGCTACTGGGATGCTGAGTTGCTAAGGGCACCTAACCCAGAGAGAGGAGGGCAGACAAGGTTTTCTTCCAGCTGATACCTGGGCTAAATTGTCAGGTTTGAAATAACATGTGTAAGAGTACTGAGATGTATAAGAACAAAAAAGGTCAATGACTGCATGAGGAGGTTCATGAAGCTAGAAAGTGATGAAAGAAGGGGCCAGAAGACTAGGGGATCAGGAAGCAACAATAAAAATATTAAACTAATAATCTATTAATCTAAAATCTTAAGCAGGGGAATTAAAGCAGAGATGTGCAATTAAACTTCCTGCAGTCATCCCAGGTAAAATTACACGAGTCAGTGGTGTCCAAATACAGCTTTCCGAGCTCATATGGTAGCCATTGGCCATCTATCGCTATGGAGCACTTGAAATGATGAAATTGAAGAACAAATTCTAAATGTTATTTAATTTTAATTAATTCAAATTTCAATAGTCACTTGAGGTGAATTTTGGATCGCAAAGATTTTTTTTTCACTTTGAATGATTATGAACAGTTTTCTACTAGTAGTAGTAATTAAATTTATTTAATAATTAGGTTTTCTTGACTATTACAATGAGGTTTTTTATTATTTTACTTTCCAGTAGAACTAGTTTATATCTTTAAAGTTTCTACTTTTTAAAACTACCCACTTAAACATTCTATTTACCACAACCAGGTGAAAGAAAATTTGGTATCAATCAGTTAAAAAAAACGAAAAAATATAAAGGGAGAAAAGAAATCATTCCTTCCCAGTTCACCCAGATCAGAGTTACTAAGAGAATGTTTTTTCTCCCTCTGATCTAAGGCACTTGAGTCACTCGATGTATTGCACTGCAACAATTTTGTAGGAGAAACTAACCTCACCATTATGAAACCAGTATCCACACCCAAAAGAACCAGTTTGGTTTTTTCACACCACCCACGTTGTTTTCCCCTGGATAGGTATAGCCTGGCATAGACTGTCACTGAGAACAAAGTCATGTATTAGGAATGTCTATACATTATCATGGCCAATTTCTTACATCCAGTTTATCTCTCTCTCAGTTTAGGAAAGGAATCAGTCCAGGATTTATTGAGGAAACTATGCAGATGTGTGCAGGCACACACAATGAAATATCCACACTTGAACTAAAAATAGGTCGCTTTACAAGCACTGAGATGTAATTTCTGAAAAGGAGAACTAGATGCTAAGTTGAGACAATCTGGCTACTTATTTGCATCTCCAAGTATTTGTTTTTATAAGAGAAGTCAAAATTGTAGAATATCAATGAATCTAGCAATAGGTCCTCTTTGCTCATTGAAGTTATGGTTACTGGCCAAGGCAGATAAAGACCTGGACAGACTGTTCACAGAGATGGAAAGGTTTCAGGTATAAAAATAGAGGCCCACCAAACAGTCACACATAATGGATCTAAGACCTGTGGGACATCCAGGACAATCCAGGAGGCACAGGACTAGGGCCTGGAAGTCCCAAACAGTGAACATCAGAGGTTTGCCCATGAGTCCCAGCTATGTGACTGCCCCACAGGATAGGACAAAAGGCCTCAGAGGCAAGAAGGTCCAAAGAGTATCAGCAGAGCATGGGAGGAGAAACCAGGACATAAGAACCAAATTAAAAAAAAGCCCCATATGTGAGCTGTACAACAGAATCAGGATCTGCCTGGAAAACAGGATGATGTAATGCGATGGCTTAAAAGATGCCCCTGTATATTTCAATGTGGACCAGTTTTGGCCTTGAACATTAGAGCAGATGCTTGAGGAGTATCTAGTGGTCCCTGTAACAGAAAGGAAGAAACTGCAGAGGAAAATAATGGCAATAACAGCTAGCATTGGATGAGCACTTAGCATTGCCAGTCACTGTTCTAAGACTGTCCATGTCTTACTTCATTTATTCATTGCTTAACATTAAAAAAATCAAAAAACCCTGTGATTTTTATTTTTCCTATTTTACAGATGAGGAAAACAGAGGTGTAAGAGGTTAAGCAATTTACCCACAATTACAGCTAATAAATAGTGGAACCATAATTTAAGCACAAGCAGTTTGACCTCATAACTAATGTTTTTAATCACTACTTCATACAGACGGGGAATGAAAGGGCCCAGAAAACTGGAATAGTAACAAAAATGTTTTATAGAAGTAGCATGAATGTCACAAATTATAACAGCTTGATTTAAATTTACGTGTCATTCACTCCTGTTCAGTAATTATTTGTCACATAACATTAGTCTTCATTATTTTAAGGCCTTTAATGTATTATATCATGTAATCTTCCCAATAGCCCTATTTGACATGTGAGAAAACTAAAGTACAAAAACATTCAAAAATTTTCGCAAAGCTACTCCGGATCCTATGTTCTTAACCACTATGCTCTGCTACTTCTCAGGCACGTAAAGGGAGCATTAAGTGTATGCATCGTACACCTTTATGGGACTTCTGCTAGCTTGTGTGAGTTAGGGCCTAAGTGTCCAAATTCAGGACTATAGAGCAATGCCCACATAAACTATTACTGTGGTAAGATGTAAACAAAACAGACTTGGGGGCAAATTTGTGATCCTAAATATCCTCCAGCATTCTCAAACTCCCATTCGCTCTATTACTCAAACCCATCCCCTTAGCTAATCCCAGCCATTTCTCAATGGGCAATCTGACCCCATAGTGTGATCGAGCTCTAGTTACTGAAGGAGTTTGCAACGGACCATATTTTTTGTCACAAGTCTATGAAATTTCCATTTTATTGTACAGATTTAGATCACACTAGTTCAAACGTACTTCTCTACAGCTACTCCAGCATAGTTCCTTTGAAATTATTTCAGTCATCCGTGATTTTACAAGGACTCGATCGGAAACAAACATAAACTTTCAAATCATTAACTTTCAGATGAAAGGGATAAGAAATAAACTCATTAGATGATGGTTAGATCTGGTCAAAGTGTCCATAACAGGACACTTTGTGGAAATGTTTCTTCTGATACAGTGGTGATAAATTAAAAGCCTCAAAAAACAGGGGCAGAACCAAAGTACAATAAAAGACGCTTCTGCAGCTAACGCTTCCCATAGGCCTAAGCCTCTGGCAGAAGCAACGTAAACATCTTTTCTGCAAATTAAGTGGGTTGCTGATATTTCTATGCAGTTGAGCTCTCAGAGATCGATGCTCAGGACATACTGCTAATGTACATACCATCTAAGCTCTGTTCGCATTAATTTTGCCTGAAGAGTTTACTACCCATCCAAGTCCACAAGTGGTAACAGTCTGCTCTTTCTCATGGACCATATTTTTATTGGCATCAATCTATGTCTGTTTTCCTGTTTCCTTTGCTTCCAATATTATTTCTACCTATTTTTTTAAAGTTCCATTCAACAGAGGGTATGGGTGGAAGGCATCCTATTGCCTAATAGTGGTATAACTACACAGTCTTTGAATTGATGGGGGCGGTAATTTCCTTTCAGATCCTCTGTGTTGCTTTCTCTGGATAAATTTACATTCTTCCATGACTCCACACAGTGAGATAAAGACTTTACTAACAGGTGGTTGTTCACTGGGGAACCTCCTGTTCTGGGAGTCAAGCCAAGCCCTTTATGATTCTATTTTATTAAATGGGATTCCTGGCATTTTTAACACCAAGGACTTTCATCAAAGAGAAAAATTTTATCTGTTCATTTGTATTATTATCCTAATGCTTACAATATACTAATAACCAATAGTGGTTACGGTGTGACCTTTTTTAATTCAACAAAAAAACAAATTTTCCACTCCCAACCAAATCATGGAGATGACTTCTTTTATAGCTTTAATTCATTTAAATGGCGAAGAGGACCATTGGCACGCTGTGGCACGTGATTCATGACTCGTCTTGGATAATACTAACTCAAGAAGAAAGGGCAAAGGTGGTAATGCAACCCAGGTCTCTACATCTTTAAGATACAGTCTGGCAAAACCCCTACCCTAGCTCCATCCTTTACCCCCCTACACCTCTCAGGCACCTTGTAGTTTTCAAAGAGCTTTCATATGCTGTGTTGAGTTAGGTCTTCTTAACAATCCTATGAAGTATACAGAGTGGATAGTCTCATCCTCTCTATTGGATGAGAAATTGATGCTTTGACAGACTAAGTTAAATGTGTAGGTCACGAAACTCCAAAGCAGAAAAGCTGGAGTTGAAACTTCTGTATATTGATCATGAGTTCAGTATTCCTTCCACCAGAGTATCCCACTCATTAAAAAAAAAAAAATCTAAACAAAGAATTTCTGTAGACCTCGTCAGTTTGCTGTATTTGTATTTGTCACTTTTGCTTCCAAAAATAGGTGATGACATAGGGTCTTCTTGTGCATAAGTGCAGTTGTTTCCTAATGGCTGGTACAGTGCTCCCTCACTGAGATACCAAGGTCAACAGCTACCTCTCCAGACTAAGCGATGGGTAATTTAGGTAGATTTTTACAAGACCCAGTGAAGTGCAGAAAGATGAGCCAATATCATGTAAAAGCTAATCTGGGCAGCTGCCATAGACAAACTAGTCATGCTCTTCAAGACTGATTCTCTTGAAGAATCAGTGTCTCATCTGTAAAACCAAGAAAGTAATAACTACCACTTCAAAACTCATTGTAGTGACTCAGTAAAATAATATATGTAAAATACACTTTAACACAATAAAGCACTAAGTAAATACTGATCGGGGTTAAGATGGTCTCTCACATACACGCACACAGGGAAGAGTGCAAGTCACATGGTTGACCCTCAGTGTTGTATGTCAATATTGGCTATCATCACATATTAAATATTACATGTTACTAACACATTGCATACTTTAAAGCAGATCATTTTATTCTGTCACACATGGAATTTATTAAGATATTCAGCACTCAGTGGCTATATTGGTGATTTTGTAACATATTAACTTTAGATGAACAGTCCTGCCTTCACACCATGAAGACAAATATAGAAATCCTTTTTTCTAATTTTAAGATTGAGCTTTTTCACTCACTAACAGGCTGAACTACAGCATTGAAGCTTAACCTCTATTTTTCTTTTATTCCAGTAGAAGAGTGGTTCTGTATAGTCTCACCTGTGTATGCTAATAATGCCGACATCAAGACCATTACCCATATGAGAAACACTGCATTTCATCATACGACACTCCTTCAGAGCAAACATCAAATAGAAGAGCCTTTGGTTGAAAAATACAATTTATTGATATTAAAAAATTTTTAAATAAAAATTTTGGTTACTAAGAAAATGCATGGAATTTTTTAAAAGATTTTATTTATTTTTAGAGAGAGGGGAAGGGAGGAAGAAAGAGAGGGAGAGAGAAATCAATGTGCGAGAGAAACATTGATGGGTTGCCTCTTGCACACACCCAGCTGGGGAGCTAGCCCGCAACCCAGGCTGGTGCCCAAACCAGGGAGCAAACTAACAACCCTTCTGGTTTGCAGACTAGCCCTCAATCCACTTAGCCCCACCAGCCAGGGTGAAAATGTATGGAATTTTTTATCTGGAAAGACTTTCAATGTAAGATGAGCACATCAATGCTTGGGATGATTAAGGTTTTATTTTTTTTGGAGAACAAATATAATCAGTATAGGTATTTATATGTAAATCTAACCCTCTTCTAGTCCATCTTAAGTTGTCATATGGCATTGTTATTTGCAAAAACTGTACATCCAATCTTAAAACATTTTGATATTAAGTGATCACCTGATATATTCATAGGGGATAAAAAATCTTGATTTTTAGCACAAGAAATTTGACTAACGTAGGATTGAATGTGCCAAGCAAAGTGCCAAGTTATTATTATCATAGCCAGTTTGCCATTAATTTCTTAAACAAAAGCATAAATACAAGATGAATAATAGCTAATTATGCATCATTAAAACAGACAACTATCTGGGGGTTCAGATAGTTCACTAAAGGAACAACATCACTATAATTATATTGTCATTCTGAGATTTAATAACAGAATATAAAACAAAAAGGCCATAAGCCACACTTCCACTCTGTTTAAAACCTGTTTTTCATATAAGCTACAAAATTCATTTTTTCATTATTCTATCTTCAAAATATAGACAAGTAGGAGAAAACAGTGAGGAACGCCCCCTCCAAAAAAAACAATTATGGTAGTAGAATGGAGGAATTATGAGGAAAAAAACAGAAGTTAAGGTTAAATATTCCTAACTTATTTTACAGTGAGGACAAAAAATGCATAGATGTTAAATTATTATTTATATACATGGAAGATCAATAGTGCTTGTAGAGAGAATGGGAACCAGTTAAGTATATTCCCTTTGATCGTTAAACAGAAGAATGGTATAAGGCTGTAGCAAATATATTTGGGTACGATATTCTCCTCTGCCTCCCTCCATGTTGGAACATGCACAGAGAATCATTGGCTGGTACTGAGAGGTAAATACAGGCTAAGTTAAGGGAGGTAGGAATATCATGACAGATGGGACAGTGTGCATCAAGTACCAAACATATTGAGGATACTAAAATTTGGATCAACCCTTTAATATGGCTTTATTCTAACCTAACTGATAAAGTTACGCTCTGAAGATTTACTTTTCCAGAAATGTCATCAGAGGTAGGAAAAACAGGGGATGAACAGGGCTATGTCTCAAGGTATCAGAAAGGGGTGCTAAAATACCATGATTTTTTCTAGGTGTGTGAGAAAATACAAAATGTATAAGGAGGTCCTTAGATTAAAGAAAAGAAACTGATTTATGCTAAAAAAAGGGAAAGGAGAGTTCTCAATATAATGCCTTTCTAGAAAGGACCTGCCAGAGGACTAGATGAAAGTGGGTTTTATCTCCTTGAAGAAGCTGGGGAAACTAAATAGCTCCTAGAAATAGGTCTTTAGCCATTTGCATATAGGTCAACCCTCCCCTCTACTCTGCCTGCTTCTAGTGATCACTGGTCTATCCCACAAGGAGAAAAATACCTAAGCTGCCACTTCATACCTTTCCTAATCCAAACCTCAAAGAGATGATCACGTCTATTCTGAACTCTAGACTTGCAAGTAGATGTCTTTTGATTTCAAGATGCCCTTTTGGGTCCTTAAGTACTTCCACATCAGCTTAATACTGCCAAAAATTCCATTAACAATTGAATCAGTCTTTCTGTTTAAAATTAGAGAGAGAAGGTTGAAAAGATAATTGCTAGGCTAA
This sequence comes from Mormoops blainvillei, assembly GCA_004026545.1. Taxonomy (NCBI): domain Eukaryota; kingdom Metazoa; phylum Chordata; class Mammalia; order Chiroptera; family Mormoopidae; genus Mormoops; species Mormoops blainvillei. Next base: position 86,221 of record PVJD01006010.1, on the reverse strand, counting down.
GGTGTATGTCTCTAACATTCAGCAATTCTAAAATACTGTGTGGTCAAATAACAAGGGAAACTACTAACTACTATCAGGTTCTTTCAGAGAGTACCGAGAGGATTAGATAGCAAGAGAAAAGCCAGCATCTAAAGATAAACTCTTTACTGAGTCTAAAATACAGAATTTAAAATTGCGAAAAACTGAGAGAAAAAGATGCTGTCGACAGATCTATTCATAGCCCGTTACAGCTGGGCCTACATGCACCCAGAAGCAAGTCTGCTGAAGATCTGTATTAAACATTTCAAAATTGTTTAGCATGTGTAATCGACAAGGTCCAATTAGAGAAGCGTGGTTTTGATGAGGGGATCCTTTCCAGAAGTATGGATAAAGTTAAGGAAACCAATGAGGAGTATTGCAGCAAGCAAGGACTAGAAAGGGCTGTTACCATCTCTAGGACTTGCGGGCCAGAGAAAGCCACAGTGTAACCAGACTCCACACAGGCTAGAGCTTTCCCACCTGCTGATCACCGATTCTTGCTTCCCATTGGCTGAGGCCAACAGGAAGCCAGAGGGAACAGGAATCTGATGGAACAGACCCTATGGGTCACACTCCCCCCCATCACCAGGAATGAAGGAAGACAATGGAAACGAAGCATAAATTAAAAATCTTTTATAAACATTTTTGTTCCTTAACATGGTCCAACTTCATTTTAAAGAACCTTCAGTACCAAAGACTATCTTATGGCAGTATCAGTGAATAAGTAACTCAGTGTTCAGATTCCAATTATGTGGATTTGAATTATATCCCTTAGGTTCCCAATCCACTGAATATTGTCTTACATACTCAGCAGAAGAAATGAAAGGTAAAACTCAGTTTGCTGATAGCTTTGAAAAAAAAAGAAAGCTCACAAGAGAAGAACTTACAAATTCTAATAATTATAGGTATCATATAGTAGCCTATAGTTTGCAATACAATTCAAATACTTTTCATGTGACTTACACTGCTTATTTTAATAAGCTACATTGAGGTGATTCCTATTAAATTCTAATTTTTAAATCATTGTAATGAATCAAAAAAAAAATCACAGAGCAATAGGACTTTCCAATTAGCTATTGTCCTTAATCAAATGAGCATTAACTATTTACAAGATGTTGTTGGATGATCTGCAGGATACAGAGGTAAAACACATAAACTTCATCTTTATTATTTTCTGAAGAACATATAAATATACTTGAACAGGCAAATAATAAAAAGTTTTAAATATTAAAATAGTAAGTGATATAGTAAAAATGTGTGGTCTCTATTACAGTATAGGAAGTTAACATTAAAAATTCTATTTATAATTTTTTCCTAAGGAGAGAAAATAAAAATGAAATGTTCCTAGTATTTAATATGTTCATGGACACTGGAAATTTCACTTGGCCTGTATGTCAAATGCCATATATTACCAAGACTGGTTATGGTCTCGGGTCCATGTAGAACTCAGGTCTGGGAGATGCCAGGCCGTTGCTCTGGTGACCCACTGCATTCCTACAGTTATTTACCTAGACGTTAGTTCCAGAAAGGGAAAGCAAGATGTTCGTTCAGTAGTGACAAGCTGGAGCTTTGCAAAAAAATAATTAATTAATTAATTAATTAATTAAATTGTTGGCCTTAGAGGACCTAAGTAGTCTTAAAATACTTAAAATACCTAGAAGGGCCTAGATAGCTAAGATCTGAGGAAATATCTGTTATCCAACTGACACTTTGAAGTCTAGTGAAATGAATACAACTCTCTGTATTTGAACTTGGCGTAGACTAATTAAATTTCAATAGAGGGCCAAAGGCTTCAAATCTGCAGAATTTACTTAACTAGAATGGCAGGATGGTATGAAGTGGCAAGCTGTTTGACTCTCTTTGGTATTGGTTCTACAAAGGAAAAAACAATTCCCATGATCTGAGAAAACCAAGGTGTGTTTATTCAAACTTGGGTGGAGAGATAAGATGGCTGGAACCTCCTCTTCCTCCCACCCATTTTAATAATGTACTTTTAGATGCTTTTGTTGTTATTATAAAATTGTTTCCTTTGGCCCATTCAGTATAGGTAGTTCTAGGTTGACAGTCTACATCAAAAACTTTCCATTGTAAATTTAGAGTGTTTCACTTTTATTCATTAAATATCCAACATCCCCAAAATAATATAATGTAGTAACTCTATTTAAAAAAATAAAACAGGTCAGTGGTAGTGGCAAGGAGGGTAAATATACCCAAGCTATTCTTGGGATCTTTGTTTTTCAATAAAAACGTAAAATATACAATGAAACATTAAAGCTAAGTCAACGGAAGAAAAAAATTCAAGACAGGTCCTTGGACACAACTATAATGAAAGTGTTGACTAAAGGCCTGTGTGAATCTAAAGAAACCAGACATGGTATGTCACAACCACACTCAGCAATCTACTCAAGTTTCCTTTGCCTTTCCCTTTTTTTTTTTTTTAAACAGCCCTAGAACTAGCAGAGTAGTGGACTTCTGCATGTCCTTCTCTAACTTTAGCTCTTCTTCCGACTTTCTACCTTGAGTTTTGGTTTCTAGTTGGGCATTCCTTTCTTTGCTATAATGTGCAACATTCAGCTTGTCGAATGCATTTAAGCAGTTGACATTTTAGGGGAATCCCCAGACTCACATGACGGTTCACAAGCATCTGACAAACTGGCCGCCCCTCCCCACAAAGAAGTCAACGGCCAACTAGGAATTTTTCCCAATGATGCCTCTTTCCCACGGCCCATTTCTTCAATCTCCTGGCTGGCTTGCCCATCGTCGGTTTGCACACTGGCCCTTATACCCAGAAGGCAAGGAGAGACCTGAGAAAGAAGAAGATGATTCCAGGTTGATAGGGTGGAGGTTTAATAAGCAAGGGAACATAATTACAAGGCTTGTTTTGTGCAGCCATAAAGTGAATAGATCTCCACAACTGCCCATCAGATCTTAAAAGTCGTGCACACAGAGAGGACTTAACTGGGTTCAGTCATGTATTTAGTCCGGATAGCCTTACAACAACTTACTCTTTCAGGGCTACATCCTTGAAAATCACTCCCACAGTGGGAATGAACAGAGCATATACTCTAAGGACGAGGGAGGGACAAGAAGCCCCTGATTGCAGGGGTCTAGCTTCTAGGTCAACTGGAGGTCATGCCCTCTTGATGGCCTCCTTCAATAACTTGCATTACATAAATAATTTGGGATAAAATACATCTTTACAATGTTGAATATTCCCATTCACGTACAGGGAATGGCTCTCATTTTTTTGAAAGCACTTTTTTGTCCTTTAATAAAATTTTCTAGTTTCCTTATGTAGGAAAAGCAGAGAGCATAACTGAAAAAGCATCGTGGTTTGAGGTTATTATTGTAAAAGTCTTAAGCCCTATACACCGCCATAGATTTTGAAGGCATCCTTGCACACAGCATGACACAATGATGAACATTTACCATAGTTTAAAATGAATGGGAAGTTTTTCCATTGATTCCCCCTGAGTTGGCAGACATAGATCATTGGAAGGGGGAGGGGGCAGAAAATAAGGGTGGAGCTTGAAGCATTGTGGGAAGTAGGGCCATGATAATCGGCTCTTCCGTCCCCCTCTATTCCTGTGAATGCACCCAGACTGCAGCCTAAGAAAGTCTTTAAGGAATTGGGTGATTAGCCTGGGAAGGTATAGGTCATTTAAAGTGGGCGTTAGTGCTTACTTTGGGCTTAGGAATTATACTAGTGTATTCCACACTTGGTAATGAGCCTGAGGGATTTAATGATATGGTGAAGAATACACAGGATTTTTTGTATACAGGAAGAAAAATTGCAATCAGAAACTCCAGGAAGAACAAAATCTGTACAAGAAATAATGGCTCAAATACGAAACAAACTAAAGCATGGTATGATTATGACTGATTGATGAAAATTTAATTGACTTTGATGCTTGGAAATTTGATCAAGTAAGTTTTCAAATGGCATGTATAAGTGACATAAAATTTCATCATCTGTACTTTTGTGCATTTAACAGGACTTTGTAAGTGCAGGTGACATAAACCCAAATTACACTCTCTTGAACTCCTCTATATCTTGCTTCTGCTTTTATCTGTGTTGCCTTCATAAAAGGCAAGTTTTTCCATGTGGTGAGAAACATAAATAATTATCAACTTATCAATTATAAGATGTTTGGAGTTCACCAGTTCAGAGAGACATTTTTCTTTCACCATTCATCACAGGCCGTTTAAGGACATACTGGCTCCATCGATGGAGTATTGTGATTGGCCAGGCCATTCCTGGCCTGCTCACATATCCATCTCTGAGATCAGAGCCCCAAGGGAGCTAGATACACATTATTGGTTCTTGTGAAGAAAGCAGAATTCTCTTGTTGGGGGAGGGGCTCTCGAACACCCCGAGCTTCTATTTCTAACTTCTTTGTTGTGGGTTTGTGCCTTGCTGAATTCCTTTACTTTTGTATTTGAGATTTCTTAATCAATGAATAGAACTATGTTAATAAAAAGTGAGAAACTATATTAAAAAATGATACTTTTCTTAAGTACTTTTTCTAAAACCATGCCAAGTTTATAGCTATGTTACAGCATTAAATTGAACAATTTTAAACGGTTTCCCACAAATCCAAATGCTTTCCATTATTTGGCTGTTTGGCATCTTGCAGGTGAATAGAGTGAAGGAGTACTAATTTTCTTTTAATGACATTTTGAATGTGCAGTAGGCACAGGTACTTAGGTTATGATTGTCAAAAAACATGTGGCTTTTGTTCATCTAGTTTACAGTGCGTTTTATGGTCTATAGACAAAAAAGAAAGGCACTGTTGTGTTTCCTTGTTGAATTTAAGCCCACATATTATTAAAACATGCTGCTTAATACCTCAATGCAAAATTGCTGTTATGAGTAATTTTCGTGGGAGATGTGGGTGGCTGAATGGTTTGCCAAAGCTAATTATTATTCCCAAGTTTAGTCCTGTTGGTAGAACATGATTTTCTTGATCATATTGAGTAAATCATCATAGTTAAGATGTTATATAAAATGGCATCCCACTGTCTTAATGCAGGCTGTCAGCGTGCCCAGCAGGATCTTTTTGTTCTGAGAAATTTTTGCTTTTCAATGGGAAACAAGAGCACCAACTTCCTCTTGGCTCCACCCACACTTTGGTTACATGTTTTAAATGTGTCGCAATTTCTGCGCTGAAAAACCTGTGCCACATAGTGTTAAAGTTTTAAAAAACCCAAGCACTGAAACCACACCCTGTCAATCTATTCTAAACAATGATTATGATGTAGTTTTTAATTTGATGTGATATCACTACCGCCATTGCCTTAAGCAGCAATTTATAGTGCATTTCAAAATCAGTAAAAAAAAAATAATATGTGAACATGTGTCTCTCTTTTGAAAGCTTACAGACAATACTGATAGTAGTGTCCCTACTGACCATTAGATGTATTAGAATAAAATTGTGATTTATTAGTTATTTTTAAAATTTCTTGAATATAGCAGCCATTTTTAAGTCTAGCTAAGTAGATACTATCGATTAAGTAACACAATCTGAGTATTCTCAAAGACTAAAAACTCAAATCTTAATGATCTTGAAATACTATTTTATAATTTCGAAGGTTTAAAGCCATATCGTTTTTGGTAAACTTGCTGATGACAGAATCAGGCAAAAATAATATTGCATTCAAACTAAAATGATGAAGCATATCTTCAGAGTAATGCTGATAACCCAGCTACCCTCATAACAGCTTGATTTATGCTTTTTAAAATGTAATAACTAAACATTTTTGAAAGTGTGGCATTTTATAAATTTTTTAATTACATGTGAGCTATTTTAAAAATTGCTCCCAATCAAAAAACTGTAATGCAGAAACTGTTTTCCACATTTCTTCAAAGGACATTTGAATAACAAATTAAGACTCAATAATGACTCAGTTTGAAAAAAACTCATAATAATTCAATTCCAGGTTAAATAAATTACATACCCCTGTAGAAGTTAGTTATAGAATTTGAATTATGCTTTAATTTCTCTTTTCCCTTTAACAAAGTATATTAATGTTATTAAGCTGCAACCAAAAACTTAAGTTCATGATTTAAAGTATCAACCCAGTTCAAGTTCTAATTTTGGAACAATAGCTCTGCTTCCCCATACATAATTCTGACTGGTTGGATTTAATTGGGATGTATGTTTATAATTGACCTGAGAGCTCCATTAGATGTAATCCAAGACTTTTAAGTACAAAATACTAATGAGTATTGCAAAATGTTCCCTATATATTATTTAGGAATAAATTATCAATTTTCTTATTCAAGGAGACTGAGCAATAAAATTAAGCCTTGAGGAAAGACATGAAATATTGAATGTGATAGACATGTACATTTCATATTTTAATCCCCAAGAAAGACTTAAAGTTGGAGGTTCTAATTTCTTTTGTTTTTGAGTAGCAGTGATAAAAACAATTTAGAAAGTGTTATGAGTCTTCATTTTTTCCGAAAATGAGTTGCATATTTACTAAACTTCAAAGCCGTGCCTGACACTGCGCTCCACTTTCACATAAGCTATCACAGGTAAGTCTCACAAGAACCTATTGAGACAGGAATGACCTAAGGTGAAGAAAATGAGGCTCAGAGCTTTTGGTTTGCCAGGGTTGGGTAGAAACATGAGACAACTGCTGTTTGGGAACGGTTGGTGAAGAGATTGGGCGCATGATAAAAATACGTGGTTATCCAAAGTATTTGACTAAAATTAGCTCCCTGGATGGAAATTCAATGAAGTAGTAACGCACCCATTTAATCAAGGTAATCAACAGTAAAAGCTAAACAGAACCATAGGCGTTGTTCAGGCCCACGAATAATTATTGTCTAGTATGTGCCAGGCACTCTGCTAGGCACAGGACTTACAAAGATGAACAGAATACATCCCTCCTTTAAGAAGTATAAACATCCGAGAGACAGAGAAATACAAAAGCTGGTCTGGTTTTTAAAAATGAAAAGCAGTTAGTCATGGGGTTAAAAAAAATTAACTACAGTGGGAAGAACAGAGCGAATGGGTAGAGAATTACAGAAGTTAGTAGTTCTGAGAGAGGCCAAAAATATAGATGGGGAGTGAATGAAAATAAGACTGAAGAGACAGTGTATTTCCAGATTTCCATGGCCTTTAGGCTATGTTAAAGAGTCGAAGAAGAAAGGATTTTGAATAGAAGTGTGAACTGGATACATAGTTTAGAAATATGACTCAAGTTCTTATAAAGGCTGCATTTATTGAGAAAAGACTGTTATTTCAGGGAAAAGGAGAAGAACCAATTCAGTGAGAGTAGAGATGGAAAAACATACACACACATATTAATATACAGTTTTATTTCTTTGCTGGCATTTTATTTTTTTTATTACAGAATGTTGATGTCTGACTGACATTAAATATTAAGATTAGAAGGTCATTTCAAATGACATTCAAACCTGTATGAGTTACCTGTAGCCCTTTGGAGTTTTTCCGAAGCACTTAAATATAAACAAAAATATAAAAATTAATTTATTTGTAAAAACCCTTGGATTTAAAAGCTATCATGGATTTTTGTCCTATGTTTAATATAAAAATATCCTAGCTAAGTTCATGCATAATCTTGCTACTTTGTTCCCATGTGTCTATTTGGTTCTCACTGACTGTCTGCATTGTATTCAGAGACCTCTGTCTTGATTCATAAAACCACATGAATTGAAATGCAATTCATGCCAGCACTGCAGCTCAATTTACAGTCCAGCTATGCTACTGAGGCAGTGACTTCCTAAGTTCCACTCATGGTAATCTTGTGATTTGGATTCAGTCCCAGCAGAACTGAAGGTCTGTTCCTCGATTAATTCAACTGCCCAGAGTACTAGACAATCCATGGGCTGTGTCCACTTAGTTCTTGTAAATCACTTCCCTTGCAGCCTTTCAGTTCATCATTCGTGACTTGCGCACAGTAGAAAACCTTCCCAAACACTTTTCTTATGTGATTGCACTGGTCATTGTCTGAAAAAAAGAAGGCTCTGATTGTTCCCTTTTGATAATTTACATTTTCATTCTAGTTCCAAAACAGCTGGCCTCTGCTTTGAGAAATGGCAAAATAAACACTTTGAGCACACCTCTTTCTTCTTCTCTTCCTTTCCAAAGCCTCATGGCTTCCAAAGATCTTACATTTGAAGTAAAAGGTGCTCTCAGATTATTTAAATGAATATTTGTGGATCTGCAATTAGCAAAATTTAAATGATTTATAGCAAGTGTTTTATCTGTAAATCTGATAGTTTCAAGGCTTACAAAGAAACAAAACATGGTATCATACACATTAGTGAATACAATATTTTACTGTCTTTCTATTGCAAAATATTTTTTTTCAAAAAAAGTTCTTTTTCCCTTTCAGAATCCACACCAGCTACAGAAAGGGCAAGTATCTTCCAAGTGCATATATTCGCATCCATCTTTTCCTAAAGGCCTACCTCAGTCCTATCTTTCCAGTGGCTCTGATTACTTGTGTCACTCATTTTAACACATAACCGTACTATGACTTGGGTTTTCATTAAGGCATTCACCTATGTGTTTCTTCCCCCAAGCACTTTTAGACAGGTAAATTAGTGATAAAAGTGTTCATTTGTAGACTGTTCAGTTATTCAAAAGATGTGAGACAGCTGTCTTCCCCAATTCCATAACAAGCTACCGGAGGGTAAGGATGAAGTCCTGTTTTTCCTTCTTACTGCTAACATGGCTCTTCACAGTAGGAGGCTCGTGATTGGTTCTTAATAAACATTTGCTCAAGATCAAGTAGATGTGTTCACAAAGATAGAACTGTTTCTCCGAACGGTGCCTCTTAATTCCAACCTTTCTTTGTGACATTCAGCTTGCCCTAACAAGAAAATGTATCTGTTCAGCATTCCAATCACTGAAATCATTGCTGGGTGAAGAGCTAGCTACCACTCACAAACTGATTTGTGCAAATGTGAGTTAATGCAATGCAGTCCAATTAACAATAGAAAATGAAGCCATCTTGGAGATAAATGTATCCCTTCATGTTGTAGATCAGGAAACGGAGACCCAGGGAGTCAAATGACTCTCCCAATGCCTCAGAAAGAGGGTAGTATATGAGTAATAAAGTTTTCTGTGTCATAAACAAAGACAGAGATTGAGTATTTTAGACAAATGGGATATATTTTTTTAATAGAGAAACTGATGTTTCTGATTCCTTCAGATCTTACCACACCCTCCAAAAAATCATCATTTACTTTTTTATATATACATAAGATCAAATGAGTGTTGTTAAATTGTGAGGGATTGTAAACTAGTTTCTCTAAAACCCTCCATTCATTCAAAAAAATATTTATCAGCACTTCCTGCATCCATATTAATTTTTGGCAATAGGTATATCTTGTAGGTACTGTAAAAACAAGCAAATAAAAATTATATAGTGATTAAAGTATTATATTCTATCATATTCTCTATTTTAAAACTGAGGCCATTGAACTTTTCAAAGATACATATTTAAAATGTGAACTACTCTATGAAAATGTATACTGCTTACATACAATGATATAGAGAGATAAATCTAAACACGATATAATAAATAGCTTTTAATTTATCATGATAAAGTTATTGCGTAGGCTATAATAAACAATGAAATAAATGAGTCTGTAAGATATTATTCCCATTTACAACCCCTTTCAAATACATTCAGTGCATTTCCCTTGTCTGCTAGGGTGACTTAGCATTGACTTAAAATTTTGTGAATTGTTCAGCTTTATGTCCAAAAGGGCCAGTTACTTAATTTCGCTGTTTAAGGATGGCTGACATGACCCATAGATAACATATGTTTATATCTGTTACATCTGTCAGTATTGCCTTTTTCTACGGAACTACAGTTGTGGCATATAGAGCATTTTATTTACTCTTCCATTTCCTGAGAGAAAATAGATCATCCCGAAAGATAGCTCTAATCCAACTTCCAGATTCTTAGATTTAACACAAAACAAAATAAATGTGAGATCTTTTGGCAACTCTCCTCATTTTAAAGATAACAAAGGCCAAGGAGGTCATAGATTTTTATTTTTTTGGTACTTTATGAGTTTGTGTAGACAAGCTGCTTTTTGTCAACCCCCACCCCACACACAAGGAACCTTGTTCAAAGAATGTAGGTGTGAATGACTGTGGCCTTTAGCGATCACAGGTAGCTGTGGAATTAGGTGATCAAGTGAGATGTCTTATAAGTGACAAAACAGAGCAGTGATGATGTGGGTTTACAGAAGTAACAATGCCAACTAAAGCTGGAGTTATACAAAATGACCCCAGTATGATTCCCCTCTCTGTCCTCCATTTCATCCTCTTTAACCTGAGAAATGGAGAAGAAACTTTTATAGGCCTTCCGTGGTGAGTCATCATAACATTCGTGTACAATTTCAAATGTTTGACTTTTAAATTTTATCAACTTAAGTAGTGACAGAGTAAAACTCGGTAAATTACATTTAATTGTAAAATGAATTTCTCATTAGAGTCAGTATAGGTGTTTCCAAAAGGAGTCCATTTCTGTTCTATGATTTATAACTAATTATATATCCTAGTTATCTCAAATTTGAAATGCTGTTTCTGTGTTAACTGCATGCTGTTGTGTGGATAAATGCACACCAAATTTTATGAAGATGCCATGTAAAATAGTAAATCTGACCAGAGATTGACAGCTCTCTGAGCAGAGAGAGCTGTGTCATCATATGGTTAGTTTTCACTCCATTTTGAGGACTCTAACATGAGTCCAGAAATGTCCTGAATGAGTGCCACTCTGCCTAGGACAACAGCACTTTTCCGAGCAGGTGCTTTCTCCAGACATGCCTTGGTCTGAGCCGGGGCTCCCAGGCTCACTGATGCAAGCAGGCTCTCCACACACATACCCCCCTCTGCCACTCAAAGAACCTCCGAGGTCCATAATAATTGGGGAGAGACAATTGAAGTTGTTCAGTATCTTTGCCTCAATCTCTTTCTAGAAAAAGGATGCTGAATAAATTCAGGTAAGTTATTCCCATAATAAATTATATTTTATCACAAGACATAGAGTCACGGTTATTTCATACATTGCAAAGTCTCCATAGGTTGCTTTTGTGTTTTCCACATATTTTGTATATGAAAAATCACACCACATCATACAGAAATGCCAAGCAATTATAACCTTGAAATAGTTATTTTAAGATAATAAAGAGGATGTTCTCAACGTTAAATACGCATACTCAGTTTACATCCTTCTTTTCAAATCTGCTTTCCTAAACAGCTGATATCTACAATAAAATGTGATTTTCTTTTTTTTGCCATGGGAAATTCAAATCTAATTTGCTGTAAGAAAATATGATGCCATCTTTTCATCATGACTAATTTAATACTATTTAGCCTGACTCTCTTGCTCGTATTTGAGAAATTTTGTATATTTCACTAAAATAAAATTAGTACATAATCACACCTGTTATGCGCCCTGTACCTGTACCTGAGCAATAACATCCATTGAAACCTGGCTCTACATGTTTTAAAGGCCTATCACCCACTACTTTGTCTATGTTTCAGTCTGACTGAAATGCAACTTGTTATCCTTTCCAATTTTCTGGGACACTAAACCAAACAAAATGATTACAGTGAGACAATTAGTAATCTAAAACACAAGTACTGATCAAGTGGAATAAAGCTCTACTTATCTAACCACCAGGGGCTTTCTAACTTACCTTTTTCTTGTATGGTATTCTTCTCTCTATTCTTCTTAACTTTTAAAGAAAAACATTGCCATTTCCCATGACACTCCCCTTGATTATGGTAAGAATCATCATCAAGTCATACTAATTGGTAACATTTTTCAGGATAATGGTCAGATGAAGAGCTCTCTTGTCCTTTATACCGTACCTATAAGAGTCAAACTAATACTCTCAAATTAACTTAATGAGAGTCGGAATTGGTCTATTTAATTCCAATGCATTAACAAGACCTAATATTAAAATCAGAAGGCAAAAGTAAAAGTATATATATATATACACACACATATACATATAGATATATATAAAATAACTCCAAACTCATAATTCATATACCACACATACCAGATTTCACTTTGGAGTGAGAATATCTCATGTAGTATTCTGAGGAGTAACAGAACAGTGTTTAAATATCTGAATTCTAATCCCCAAAATATTTCCAAGGTCATATATTCATAAGAGACGAAACATTTGGGTTTTAGCAGTTTCTTACCAGACCACTGAGGTCCTGAGGGATGAAAAATTGTTTGAAAGGCATTTGTGACAACAACCACAGAGAAAGGTTCCGAAGGAACAAACCCATGCCATTTTCTTCAGTGTGAGGGTAGCAGACTTAATAAATGTTCTCTAATAGCATATTCACACAACAGGTAGTTTATTCCTAAGAAAATACTTTCAGTTGTGGAAACAATAACAAAAGCAATGCAACCTGCCCTACTTTAACAACAGAACATGGCTAAACTGCCACCCCCTTTACTCCTGGAAAGCAGGAATTCTCTGATCACAGACTTTAATTAAAAGTGGGTCTCTAATGAAAATATAAAATTCAGCTTTATTTATAGAACACCTTGTTCTAAAAACAAACAAACAAACAAAAAACAACCACAGGACAAAAGGAAATCATAAGAAAATAAAGCATGAAAAAGTCAGTATGTGAAATGTGTACCATAGGTTCTACACAGTTAAAGTGGGACACAATTTTATTCTGAGGTTACTGGAGGCCAAGAAAAAAATTAAAACATACCCAGCACCTAAGACCAGGCGAGTGGCTTAGGACAAGGTCTCCACTTACTTATATGCTCTGATATGAGAAAGATCTAAAGAGTCCCTGCAACAGATCTTCTTAAAGGGAAATACATAACACTCGTCCTTACATAGTTTTCATGTACTTATGACTTCTTGAAAGTATGGCTATTATAATTTCAAAGACATTTTCTAGACTAATGTTCAACCATGACCATATATGCCAGGTGCTGGCAAACTACAGTCCACAGGTCAAATGGACCTGTCACCTGGTTTTGTAAATAAAGTTTTATTGGAACACTACAATACCCATTTGTTTACATATTGCATATGGTGCTTTCTTGCTACAAAAGCAGAGACGAGTAATTGTGAGAGACTGTACATAGCTCAAAAAACCAAAAAAAAAATTTCTATCTGGCCCTTTACAGTATAGCTTGCTAACCCCTGGCATGTATTGGTTATAAAGATATTAAACATGTTTAGAATGCAAATATTTAAAATCAAATAAATATCTAACAAAAATGTGTTTGTGATTTGTGCAAGAAAATCTACATTTACTTAGCTATACACACACACTGATTTTCAATAACTGTTTATGAAATTAATTTGTGAAGTCATATAGTATATTTCCAATAGAAGTTTAACTGCAATTTGTCCTTATTTCTTTGCTTTGTTCTCCAAAGCCAATGTCCTTTTAAAAATACATTATTTTGCATGCACATGGCATAACCCCAATAGGAACTCCTATTATTCACTGACTACCGTTCATCATGGATTCCAACTCTTGGCTCTCTCAAGTCCATCTTCCTGAAGATGTCAGAGAGTTGGAATTCCTTGCTCGGCCATCTCTGTCAATGTTTCCCACCTCCATTCTTTGGTATTGATCTTTTCTCAATTGCTCGTGAAAATGTCTGCAACTACAGCTCCCAAACAAGACCTGTAGTCTCTTACTCTATGTAGGTTGATGTCTCTATGCCATACAATGTGTAGAAATTTGAGACCTGCCACTAAGTCCTCTCAAATTTGTCTTATAAATTTGTCACCACATTCCTCCTGCCAGTCCCCAGGTCAAAATCCTTCACTGACTGCAAAGGGATTTAGGATAAAACCTAAACTACTAATCCCAGTATTTAAGATCCTCTAGAAATACAAGCTCATCCACCCATTCCACTCTTCTCTAAAAGAAACCGTCCTTTTTGGAGACCCTCTGGTATGCCCTGTTCATGGTCACCTCAGCACCTTTGCTTTTGTTACTGTCCTAACTGGGCGTTTTTCCAAATGCAGCCACTTATGCAGCCTCCTCCATGTCCTGCCTCCCACGTGAAATCTTCAGTTTCTGCACACGACGATGCACCTCCCTCCGCTGAATCTGCATAGCACTCATAAGACACACTATTTTTTTCAAGATCACCATGAGATTGGATCAGCTCACTTGCTGAATTCTTAGGAGATTTAGGCTATTGCCTCTAAGAAACAAATGTGTGTTACTCTGTTAGTTAATGTGTTTATGCACTTCAGTACCTTGTTGGTTGCTGCTTGGTACCTGGCCTTGTTTACAACTAAAGCTGTTGGGGTGAAACAGCCAAAGAACACATTTATATTGAAACTGGAATGATTCCTGTGAATACTTCTCTCAGAGATTTGCACTTTCCTGTTTAGATTTGTTTTGTTTTGTTTTTTAAAAAAGTTTCAGGTGCAAAAAGATCACAAGTGATTAAAATTGTTTATACATGTAATTCCCCATTGTCTAGAGAAAATGACACGTTTCAGGTTCTAAGTTAACAAAAGTCTAATCTTATACCCATCAATGACTTCTGATTTTCTAAATCATTTCTCTCTTGTGATTTAACATTGTAGTGAATAAGATACAGATATAGCTACAGGGATTTAGAAGATATAATTAAGCTTTGAAAGCTTTTATGAGACTTTCATAAAAGTCCTACTACTAACTGAAAAATTAGAATACACTGCAAGTCAAATCAAAGTAAAGCCCCTTCTCATGGTCTAGGGGAACGATGCGGTCTGGTACCGGCCTTCTGCTCTGACCTCCCATCCCGTCCCCACTACCATGTTCATTAGACTCCAGTGCCACTGGCCTTGCTCGTACTTGTTTCTCAAATACCCCAGGCTTCATCCTGCATCCAGGGCACTGCTTCTGCTGTTCCCCCTGGCCTGAAAATTCATCACCCGGATATTCCTATGCCTGACCACTTACCGTTATTCATGCCTCCAATGGCAGCCTATCCCATGGCAGACAAGCTCTATCGTAGGGTTTTGTCTCCTATTCTTTACAGCGTTTACCCTGGCTGAAACGTGCACTCCTTGATTGGTGTACTTGATTTCTGTCTCCTGCTACTAGACTATAAGCTCCAGAAGGGCAGAAATGTATATGGTTTGTCTCAATATCTTACACAAAAGATTCTGCTGGATATGAGGGATCCAATAACTATTTTTTAAATAAATAATTGAATGATTTAGGGACCACGATATGAGAAGCACTTGGGGTTCGCTAGCCTGATGTTTAGGTGGAAGAAAGGCGGAGTGAGTCCTTCCCAAGAACATCGCTTACTAAAGGGCGTTATTGTAATTCTTTACAGATCACTCAGATTTTTAGACTATCTAATTCAACAAGCCACATCTAAGAAGAACATAGACTATCTTATTTTAAAAGATTTGCTTTCATAAGTGTAGATTTTTGGTGCGATTAAGATGGCTTTTTTCCTGTATTTATGGCTCAAAATAAATACACTTCAAGGGAAGACAACATGTGCAGCCCACTCTTTCCCAAGTGTGCATGATAACTATTTTAGAAATTCTGCTACATCCACTCAGTGACAAAACAGTACTCCAGTCCTGAGGGGTGATTAAACATGTTCATCACATGTTTAGAACATAATACAGACATCAGAACATTATATCTAACATCCTCTAACAAGAGTGACATTAGAGTTCCTTCATTCCCTAGATAGTGGTATAGTTTCAGCTTTCACTGACTAGTAACATGTTTCTCTTTAAATATTTAAGCATGGTTTCTGCTTAATTTCTTTCCTCCAAGATGCTCTTCATGCCTTTCAAATACTTGTCAACTTAAGATTCTGCAAGGCCTAAGCAGCCTGGGTGCAGGTAAAGCTTTACCGAACACAGCAACCATGGACACACCTAATTCTTATTTAAATTACTGTCTCCTTGGAAGAAGAAGAAAAAAAAACCCCCACAACAACAATAACAACAGCGGGATGGAGCACGGGAGGCAAAGAAACAGGAAGGCTGACAAGAGTGGGAAAGTAAGAGGAAGCAGGTACCAACAGGGAGGCCCACAGGTTTTCTAGCTTAGTTCCTTTGAGCTAAAAATTTTAAAGCTGAGGAATACACAAAAGGAAAGCTATTTTGCAGAACATTTCATGATTCTATAAGTCAGAAAGAAAGTTTTAACCTGGCTATTTTTGTTGGATGCCCCTGGTACCTAGAGCCAAGTTTAAACACTGATTCAGTCAATCTGGAGGCATCAGTGTGGATGGTTCAAGTTCAAAAAAAAAAAAAAGCTCCTTTGCTTTCCAAGTACCTTGAGTCTGGGCACACAACCCCAAAGAGTTTAAACCTCTATCCTAAGAGATCCAAACCACAGGAATGGCCCTGGAGCAAAAGCCCTGTCAGCGTTCCCGGGATCAGGTTTAGTGGCACCACTTTCAGTAGTGTAGCTGGCACGTCGCTGGTTGGAATGGTTTTGGAATTGAGTCCCTCCCTCTTTTATATTCATGCAAAAGTCACAGGTGAGTCACCTCACCCTACCCGGAGCTCAGCAACAGGAAAATAATTAGAATTGGGACAGAATCAAAGTGAAATGGTTCTTCACTGCCACCCCTAACCTAGGAGCCAAACTTGGGTATAAAGTACAAAGAAAAAAACAAACAAACAAAAAAAAAACCCAAGGTAATAACTTTTCTTCCTGATTTAGAAGGGCCTTCTAGAGAAAGGAAGCATGATCAAAGACTGGAAATACCAAAAAACATTACTCAAGGATAGAGGATTTAAAAGTCAAGATCAAAGAAAGGACCAAGACAGGGATGGAGACCTAAGAAGGAGAAGAAGGCAACATCAAACTGCATTTTAAACAAGAAATATAAATATAATAGAAAATAAATATCATATAAAAATAATAGGCTATAGTTCCATTTTCTGATGATTAGGAACTTTTCCTTTTTTGCCAATACAAATTAAAAAGGAAGAGAAAAAAGTGAGAGGGAAGAAGAAGAAAGAAAAAAGGAAAGACGGGTAGGAATGAATCAACCTGTGTAATCTCGTAAGTAAAACTTTTTTTCTAAAAAGCTTATTAAAATACCAAAAAGCAAAAAATATACAGAAATAGCCTCCTTTGGTATGTTTTAATGAAAAACAAATTGTTTAAACTTTCCCAAAGTCCACAATATAAACTTAACAACTGACTGAAAGAAGAAATCCTGAGCTCTTATTTCATCTAAATTTCCACAGAATTTCACTACAATATATAAGTAAAAATATCAGCTATAATACTACCACTCAAAGGAAAGAATATCTCTCTTGGACAGGAAAAAACTAAGTTCAAAGGGTAGATTCAAGTGTTTTTTATTAAAAGTCAACTAATTGCACCCATATTGTTTTAAAATATTTAATTCACTGCAGAATTGCTTCCAATAAGCACCCTTAATAAATTTTACAAGGAAACACCTACGACCATTAGTTCAAAGTAATGACAAGGGAGGGACATGGACACAATCTTATGTTGAGGTAGAAAAACAAAACAGATGTCTTCCCTCTCCACTCTCTTAGGCAAAACTCGTCTCCATCCTACATGGACAACTATTAGCAGCTGTGAATTTGTGCTTATTCATCATCTCCCACTCCCCTCTCCCACTCCCCTCACCCACCCACCCAAAACTTCCCCACAGACCCTCTCCCTTGAGTTCGGCCCTTTCTGTACCACTTCTTACTTTGTAGTTCTTTAACCACTTTGATGCCTGGAATCCATTCCTGGGACTGATCATTCCTTGAGAATATCAAAAGTTGTTCCTCAAAAATACTCTGAATTGGAATTTTCATGTGCTAGCCAGAATTTAATGACATTTTCTACAGCTGATTGATTGCAGCATTTGAGAGATGGTTAGTGCTTGCATTACATATGTGTATATAAACATATAGGCTCAAAGAAAGTTATAATTTATTATTCCCTGATTTAAATGTATATATGTGAAATGAAGGTAGGCATACTTTAGGACATATTTATAATTTTTAATTTTTCTGCTTTTTTAATTTATTTATCTTTAGAGATATGGGAAGGGAGGGAGAAAGAGAGGGAGAGAAACATCGATGTGTGAAAGACACATCAACCAGCTGCCTCTCACACGCCCCCAACAGGGGACTTGGCCCACAACCCAGGCATGTGCCCTGACCAGGAATTGAACTAGAGACCTTTCGCTTTGCGGGCTGGAGCTCAATTCACTGAGCCACACCAGCCGGGGCATAACTTAGGACATTTATGTAACTGATGCATAAAAACTCATCTTTGAGGCCCTACACCATTGTCTCCATGTCTGAGGGCAGTCCCTTGCACTGTGTGTCCTATATATAATACAACAGCTAC
This sequence comes from Mormoops blainvillei, assembly GCA_004026545.1. NCBI lineage: Eukaryota > Metazoa > Chordata > Mammalia > Chiroptera > Mormoopidae > Mormoops > Mormoops blainvillei. Next base: position 67,844 of record PVJD01006010.1, on the reverse strand, counting down.
TCAGTGAAAGCTACTTCTTATAAAACAAACAAACCTTTCCAACTTTATCAGTAAATTCCCTAAATTTGTAAATCTCTATTTTTACTATGCTTTTTGTTATCTTAGTAAGCCTTTTAGAAAAATTAATTTTACTTATAAGGCCACATAGCTTGAGAGAATTAAGTAGCAAAAAGAACTAACATATCTAAGACAATCAGATATGACTCAAAGAGCTTAACAGCATCTTCAACTTACATATCAGAGATGAAAGAGTATACCAGTATTTCAGAATGTTATCAGATTTATGCATTTACTAATGATTTACCTAAATGACTACTTTTAGCATTAAGGAGAACAGTATTGAGCTAGGGGTAGTGTTATCACCTACTGTAACTGTTATTTAAGATCCTTTATCTTAAATCTGTCAAAAGGAAATTAAGCATTAAAACAATTCATTAATCAGAATAATCAACTTGAATAGTAAAATCCTCAAGTTGGTTTCATATGGTCCATCTCCCATGGATACAAATGAATAATTTCATATTTTATATATAAATCTAAGCAATTATAATATTTTTAAATTTTGAAGTCCAACTGTGCAATTAAAGTTCTCAAGATCACAACAGTCCAGTGTGTTAATCTAGCTGCTAGTAAAATTCAACACAAAATACGTATTTTAAGAAAACACGCAAAAATACACCAAACAAGTATTTTTCTTCCTCCTCCCTTCTGATACTTTAAAAATTTGCAAATCGATTGAAGTTGAACGTGGTAAAGGAATGAAATTATTCCTTCGGGCTTAGAGGGTTCTGTGCCAAGTTTCATTTTTGGCTACATAGTTTTGACCAAGTTCAAGAGCCCGGAAAAGAAATACATAAAAGAGAAAATATCCCTTTAACCTCAGGAGAGCAACATTCCTAGAGGCTGCTACGGGAAGAGAAGAGCTTCTGCCTTGAGATGGGTGTGCTCCTGGTGTTTGGTTTCCACTGAGAGGATGCCTGCTCTCTCAATGAATCTGAAGGAGCTACTATGATGAGGTAATGGCTGTGCCAGTTTCACTGGGTCATACTCTCTCAGCACATTCTTTCTCCTTCTCCTCCCTGAGAATGTGCTGTAAACAAGTCATCCTGAGAGAGTTGCTGCAGAGAATGAACACATCCTAAATTTGAAATTCCTGGGAACACTGGCTCTGCTTTTGATAGTCTAGACATAACTAGGAGCTTAAAGCAGCACAGACGGCCAGAAAGAAACAGGTTATTTTGGCAAGAAGATGGGGTGGGGGTAGGGGAATGAGAGAGAAAAGAAACAAAGAAAAAATAATATAATTAAAATACTATTTTAAAAACAGGAGGCTCAATTTTTAAACTGCTTAGATTGCCAGATTTAAGCAATTTTCTACTGAGGTTTAAAAAAAATTTCAGAAATTAAATATAGCAAACTGTGAAATACTACAAATTAAAATTAAGTAAACCATGTACCACTGATCCTAAAGGCACAATAGCTCTGATAATATGCAAATTATCAATACAGATGTAAACCTATGATAGGTAAAATTACCAGAATCAATGTTAAAATACACACACAAATACTGAATATAATATTCTTTATTGAAAGAATATTATATCTTCTCTTGGTGGGAGGGTGCTTTTGAGCATGGAGTGGGAAGGGTAATTGAGAGACCCATGATTTACAAATTCATAAAAATTTCTTCCAAAATACACAAATGCCTACAGCCCTGTTAAAGGGGTGCTTTGTGTCACATTTGGGTTCTAAAGAATGTAACCTTCCTCTTGGGCATTCTAAAGAGGTTTTGTTTATTTAATCTACTTTATTGCCCACAGAAATTATAATTACACACAGTAAAATGAAAGGGTGACAGAGCCATGCTTTATACTGGGCCATACCTGCAGCTCAAGCATGGGACATTTTGCATAATACGGCTCACATAAAAGGCTTTGTTCTCCATCGCCTCACTGCGGCTGCGAACCTCAATTTCACTTTGTCGTCAGGGCCTCTTCCAGAGCGATCATTTTAAAATAAATAATACCTTTAACACTGAAGTTAGCTCCTTACCAACATTTATCAATCCCTCTGCCTCACACTCAAAATTATATACCACCAACACTTTTTTTTTGTTTTGCACTACAGATTTCATTTACACCACAATTCCCAAACCCAGAAAGAGAAATTTTCAGATTTGTCTTTTACATATCCACTCTCTTTTGTAATATCGTGCATATAGAGTATTATATATGTGTATGTATATATATGTGTGGTGTGCACAAGCACACACGTGTGCATGAGTGTGTATGTATATGCATTTAAACAAAAACCTGTCACGTTGAGTCAGTTTTAAAGAGTCTATGTCCTCAGGTTACAAACAGGTTTGTTGCTAACGAAACCTTTTTATTTTCCGACAAAATCCTGAAGCCCCAACGCCAGCCAGTATAACATCAATTTCCAGTTTTCAGGGATTTTTTTTTTCTGACCCCATCTGCTTTACTACCCCCACCCACCAAAACATACACCTCCCCGCTCCTCTTACACACACTTTCTTTAAATGTCCACCCTTAAACAAAAGATGAAGTTGGGGAAGGAAGGCACCCCGCACTGCAGCCCCAAAAAAGGACTTTAAAATAAGTAAGAAAAAGGAAAGAATAGATGTACTGGAGGTGCAGCTTTCCACCCCACGGTTCAAAAAGGAAGGCTACATGGATGCTCAAGCTCATCCAGGTTCATTTGTGCGTGTGTGTGTGTTCCACCCTGCAACTGACCAGACATTGATTTTTCATTTTCCTAAAATTATAAATATCAATCTTCCTTCCCAGCTGTTTCAGGAAGAATAACAGGGAAAATGATTTCAAATGGACCAAGCTGCCGAACTCATTCCTGCATGCAGTCTCTGCAGTTAGAGGAACAAAACAATCCCCTACCTCGAAATCCTTTTTTCCCCATTATCTTTTTATAAGTCATGCCTCGTCTTTCTACAACTCACGTAACATTAGCTCTCAAGACAGGTATCCTAACGCGATGTAAATTTCCGGGGGTTTCACAGTGGTACCTAGCAAGACCGCACTCTTCTACCAATCTAGAGGCCAAGTAGCAGCTGCCGGCTTCCTGCTCCGTAGTGACACCTGGACAGGCCCGGCCTGCAGCCTCCGTCAGGTGGGAGACAGCTCAGCCAACCTGTTCCAGCTCCGAGGCACAGCGGACGAGACACCCCCTTGCTCATTCCTACCCCGTTCCTGCCTGAGGCTCCCTCCACAAGGGGAACGAAGCAGTAGAGGCGCCCTACATAGAACCAGAGGTGGGGACGGCTCTTACCTGGGCGCTGACACTGGATGCACCCGCTGTCGCTGCTGCCACCGCTCACGGCCCGGAGGACCTGATGCCCTCCGGAGAAAGAGAGGAGCGCGAGACGGGGCAGGGGGAGAAGGAGAAGGAGGAAAAGATGGAGAAAGGAGCGGAAGGGAAGAAAAGAAAGAGGAGGAGAAAGGGGAGGAAGATGCTGCTGCTGCTGCTGCTGCTGCTGCTGCTGCTGCTGCCGCCGCCGCCGCCGCTGCCACCGCCGCCGCCGCCGCTCGGGCCCCGGAGCCCGCGCAGCCCAGCGTCCTGCCCAGTCTGAGCGCCGCCCCCGCCGCCCGCCCCCGGCGGCAGCCTGCCCCGCCCCTCCTCCCCCCTCCCCTCCCCTCCCGTCCGTCCCCTTCAAATCCCGCCCGACTCTGCCACCGCCGCAGTGTCCGGGAGGGGGAGCGCGGCTGCCACGCCCCCTGCCGCAGCCAGCCTGCCGCCCTGCGGGAGCCACGAGGGTGGCAGCCTCCGAGCGCCTGCCAAGCCATCGCCACAGGCGGTCCTGCGGGGCGGGGAGGAGGGGCCTTGAAGAGAATTTCTCCTCCACCCCCACCAGCAAAGGGAGACCAACGCGCTCAGGACAGAGTCCCCAGTGGACCTTCTTCACCCACGTCCTTAGGGAAGTTAGCTTTAGTCTCCCACAGACACCCCTACTTCCTTCCTCTATCACTGTGGGGCAGGGGCTCCTGTCACCCCTCTGTGGACAAGACTCACTGGCCTTGCCTCCACAGTGCTAACAACACTTGCATCCAGAAACGACAGAAGAAAATTGGGGTAGCAGGAGAAAAGAGAACACTTCTTGTCAGTACTAAAAGACCAATGGCTGAGGGTGTAGAGAATTCTAGACCTAGTTCCGTCCACTAATCAGACTCATTCATTTATTTATCCATTCAACAAATGTTAATCATAATTGATTATGCATCAGGCCTTGTTCTAGGCACTGTGGAAACATCTGTAAATGAAACAGAACCACCCTTTCCCCCCTTGAAAAAAATAAACAAAAAAACCCTTCTGCCTTCATGGACATTGCAGTCATAAAAACCAGCCAGATGTATGATACAGAGAGAGCTCACTTTAGCCTAAATCTCAGCGTATGCATGCATCAAGTGAAGATCTAATAATAATCTGCCTGCCCCTTTGGCATGATTGCTATGGTGATATAATTAGATAACAAGGAAGAGTCTGTGAAAAATATGAAGAGTGATACAAATGCAATAGAGAGTACAGGAAATGTTGACTTTGTAATGTCATAATTTAAGAAAATCACCACTTGAAAACATTTGAAAGTGAACAGACTGAGAAAACAGATGATTCTTTATCATGGAATGTTCAGATGAGAGAACCGCATTTACTGTAAGTAAGAGAGTAAGAAAGGTGAGATACGACTTAGAATTGCCTCAAACTGAGTACTGTTTTTATGGTTAGCCAAGATGGCGGAGGTGTGGCTTGTCTAGCTTCAACAGTACTGATTAAACAGCAGTAATAATTTGGTTTTGTCCCTGAAATCAGCCATGGAATCAAAGAACCATTGAACAAGAGAGTTGATTTCTTAGGCATTTGGTCCAATTCCCTCAATTTTCACATGGAAAAAAGAGACCCAATCATGGGATTAGAGACTATAGCAGAGCAAGGTCTGAAACCTTGGCATCCGGAGTCACACCCCTCGCTCTTTTCCCTCCACCCAGTGTGTTGTTTCCCTCCACCCAGCCTTATCCCATGTCCCCTTAACACCTGCAGGAATGTTGGAAGTATCAGAGCACACCCAAGTAGCAGGGAAACTGGAGGAGGTAAGACTCTTCCTCAGAAGGAGGTTTTAGGAGTCTATGAAATGATACATAGTATACGGATGGAAGGAAAGAATAAAAGTCCTGCTAGAGTGTTAGCAGTTGACATTTAAGGCCTGGCATGCAGCTGCAGATACTCATTGAAAGTATCTCTCCAGACCTATCTAGTCAATTATTGAGCGTTTCTCAGCTTCTATTAGTTTTGTGCTCTTTGACGCAAGAACCAGATCCCAAAAGGAAAGTGCTGCTTCTGCCCTCCTTCACTTCAGGCAGAATTTCCCTGGGGCTGCATCAAATCCGAGCTTAAAGTAGACAGACACAACTTCAGGCATTGAACACCACCCTGCTCATCCTCAGTGTCTGCAAACCAAAATATTGTTTTGATTATTCCAGCTTTATAGTTATTCTTGAAATCAGGTATTGCAAATCCTACAGTCATATTTTTTCTTTTTCAAAATTCTTTTGCATTGTCAGTCCTTTGCATTTCCATATAAATTATGGTGCCAACTGCCCCATTTCTATAAAAAGGGTGTTTTTAAATTAAAATTGTGTTGAGTTTGTAGACCGATTTTTGGCAAAATTGCCATCTGAGCAATATTGAGCCTCCCAATCTGTGAATATGATGTAGATTTCTATTTACTTAGTCTTTGTGAATTTTTTTTAATTGTTATTATCAGGCTTTATTTCTCAGAGCAGTTTTATGTTCACAGAAAAATTGAATATAAGTACAGAGTTTTTTTTCCCCCCTTTATTTCCTGTCCCCTGCCTATAGTTTCCCCTATTACTAACATTTACATGAATGTGTTGCATTTGTTAGAATAGGTAAACCAACCTTGGGATATTTTTATTAATAAAATCATAGCTTAGTTTAAGTTTCACTCTTGGTGTGGCTTTGGGGGTTTTGATAAATGCATACTGTCATTTATCCACCATTACAGTGGTCTACACAATAGTTTCACCGGCCCCCAACCCCTGTGCTCTACCTGTTCTTCTCCTCGTCCTTGTCTCCTCCCTGCCCAAGTATCATATAGTTAAAATCATACATTACATAGCCTTTTCAAACTGGTTTCTTTCACTTAGTGGTAAGCATCTGAGATTTCTTCTTTTGAAAGCTCATTTCCTTTAATCACTGAATACTATTTGACTGTGTGAATGTACCGGTTTGTTTATCTAATCAACTATCGAAGGACATCTTGATTGCTTCTAATTTTTGGCAATTATGAATAAAACTGCTATAAATGTTCAAGTTTTTGTGTGGACAAACCTAGGAACACTATTGCTGGATTTTATAGTAGATTATGTTTAGCCTTGTAAGATACTGCCAAACCGTCTTTCAAAGTGGTGGTAGCTTTCCACGAGCAATGAAAGAAAATTCCTGTTGCTTCATATTCTCGACATCATTTGTATTGTAAGTGCTATGGATTTTAGCCTCCTTGATAGGTGTATACTTGTATCTCACTGCTGTTTTCATTTGCAGTTCCCTAATGAAATATGATTTTGAACATTCTTTTCATATCTTTATTTGTCACTAGTATATCTTCTTGATGAAATACCTATTCAGATCTTTGGTCCATTTTTAAAAATTGAGTTGTTTTCTTATTTCAATTTTTAAGTGCTCTTTGTATATTTTGGATAACAATCCTTTATTAGAGATGTATTTTGCAAATATTTTCTCCCAGCCTGTGGCTTATCTTTTCACTCATTTCATAGTGTCTTTCACAGAGAAGAATTTTTTAATTTTAATGAAGCTCACCTTATCAGTTTTTCTTTCATAGATTATGCCTTTGGGGTCATAGTTAAAAGCTCATTGTCAAAGCCAAGGTTACTAAGATTTTTTTTGCCTATGTTATCTTTTAAAGTTTAATAGTTGTGTGTTTTGCATTGCTCAAGCTGCTGTAACAAAAATACCAAAAACTGGATGGCTTATAAACAACAAAAGTTTATTTCTCACAGTTTTGGATGTGGAAAATCCAAGAGCATGGCACCAGCAGATTCAGATCTGGTGAGAGCCTGCTTGCTCACGGATGGCAGTTTCTTCTTGTGCCTTCATGTGGTAGAAGAGGCCAGGGAGCTTCCTCTGCCACTTTTATAAGAGCACCAGTCCCCTTCATGAATTCTCCACCCTCATGACATAAGCACCTTTTGAATCCCCAGCTCTCAATACCATCACATTGGAAATTCGGTTTCAATATATGAATTTTTGGAGGGACACAAATATTCAGTCTATATAGTAAGGTCTATGATTAATTTTGAGTTGATTTTTTGAAAGGTTCATGGTTGGTGTCTAGATTCATTTTTTGCATGTGCATGTCCAGTAGTTCGACCACCATTTCCTGAAATGATTACCTTTTCTCCACTACATTGCCTTTGCTTCTTCATCAAAAATAAATTGACTACATTTGTGTGAGTCTATTTTTGGTCACCCTATTCTGTTCCATGGGTCTTTTTGTCCGTTCCTTCCCAAGACTACACTGTCTTGATTACTGTAGCTTTATAGTAAGTCTTGACATTAGTTAGCGTCAGTTGTCCAACTTTGTTCTTCTCCTTCGGTACTGCTTTGGCTATCCCGAGCCTCTTTCCCTTCCATACAATTTTAGGATAAGTTTGTCCACATCCACAAAGTAACTTGCTGGGATTTTTGACTGGGATTGCACTGAATTTACAGATTAAGTCAGGAAAAGCTGACATCTTGACAATATTGAGTTTTCCTATCCATTTATTTATATCTTCTTTGATTTCCCAAATGAGAGGGTTTTTTTTTAGTTTTACTCATCTAGATCTTTTACATATTTTGTTAGATTTATATCTCAGTATTTTTTTTTTTGGTTCTAATGCAAATAGTATATTTTTCGTTTCAAATTCCAATTGCTCATTGATGTGTATAAGAAACAAATTGACTTTTATATGTTAACTTTGTATCCTGCAACCTAGAAATAACCTCCTATTAATTCCAGGAGTTTTTTTGGTCTATCTTTTGGTATTTTTTACATATGCAATCATGTCACCTGCAAACAAATAGTGTTATTTACACCTTCCCAATCTTTATACTTTTTATTTCCTTTTCTTGTCTTATTGCATTAGCGAGGATTTTCAGTAAGATATTGATCAGAAGAGGTGAGAGGGGACACCCTCGCCTTGTTCCCAACCTTCAGAGAAAGTACCCAGTTTCTCACCATTAAATGATGTTACCAGAGAGTTATCTGTAGATTTTCATTATCAAATTGGGGAAGTTCCTCTCTAAGTTTGTTGAAAGTTTAAATTGTGAATAGGTGTTGGGTTTTATCAAAAAACTTTTCTACATGTGTTTGATATGATCATATGATTTTTCCTCTTGTCCTCTTGATTTGACAAGTAAAACTTGTGATGGGTTTCAATATTGAAACAAATTTATACATTGTGAATTCAATTTGTTAATATTCTGTTGAGGAGTTTTGCATCTATGTTCATGAGAGATATTAGCTGTAGTTTTTTATTTCTTATCATTTGTCTCTCTGATTTTGGTTTTAAAGCTATGCTGGACTCATAGAATGAGTTTAGTTAGGAATTGTCCCCTCTGCTTCTACTTGCTGGAACACAATGTACAATATAAAATTGGTATAATTTGTTATTTTAAATATTTGGTAGAATTTGCCAGTGGAACCATATGAGTCTGTTGATTTTGGTTAATTAGTTGTTAAATGCACTTAATAGATATAGGCCTCTTCAGATAGTTTGTTTCTCCTGAGTAAATTTTGATACATAGTGTCTTCTGTCAAAGAATTGGTCAATTTGGGCGTATGTTATTAAATATGTAGGCACAGAATTGTTTATAATATTCTTTTATTTTCTTTTAACATCCATGGGCTCAGTAGTGATGTAATCACTTTCATTTCTAATATTAATAATTTTCATCTTTTCTCTTTTTCTTGGTTAATATACCTAGTGGTTTATCAATTTTATTGATCTTTTCAAAGAACAAAATTTGATTTTTGTCAATTTTTTCAATTATTTTCCTGTTTTCAATTGCATTGATTTCTGCACTGGTTTTTATTATTAATGTATGCATTCAATATATATATTATACATTCATGTATAACATATTTAACAGTTTTGCAAATACATTTTTTAAATTTTTTGCATCTATGTTCATGAGGGATGCTGGTTGGTAGTTTTCCTTTTTGTAAAATCTTTGCATTTTTGAATCAGTTGTTTCTGACTTATAAAATAATTTTTTTCTCCTCACCTATTTTTTTAATGTAGAAATTAGTGATACTTCCTTAAACGTTTAATAAAATTTGTCACTGAAGTGATATGAGTCTGAAGTTTTCTTTGTGGTAAAGTTTTTCGCAACAAATTCAATCTTCCTGATAGATATAGGGCTATTTAAAGTTCTTGTTTCTTCTTGAATGAGGGGTAATTTGTACCTGAATAATTTTCCCATTTTATATAAATTACTGTCAAATTTGAATTCACTGAGTTCTTTATCATTCTTTTTTATCTTCAGGATCATTTTTTAACATTTAGTGATATCCCTGCTTTCATTCTTATTGATCATGTTTTTATCTCTTTGTAAGTCTATATAGAGACAAGCTTATACATTTTAATGATTTTCAAAGAGCCAGCTTTTAATTACATTACTTTTCTCAATCTTGTTTTTTCATTTATTTTTTTCTGAATTTAACTTCAAATTTTCCTCCCATATTCCTTCATTGTTTTTAATTCACTATTTTTTTAAAGCTTTCTAGGATGGAAGTTTATATTATTAAGCTTAAACTTCTTGTCTCCTAAAACAAATATTGAAACTGTAAACTCTGCTTTACGTACTGCATTACCTACATTCCACAAATTTTGGTATGCTGAGTTTCCATTATCATAGGGTTCAATATACATTGTTATTTCCTTTGTGACTGTATAATTTGCACATATGCATGGATTTGAAAGATATTAACTGATAAATTTCTAATTTAATTCCACTATGCTAAAAAATGTATTTTGTTTTATGACCCAGTATAAGGGTCTACTTTGGTTAATGTTTTATGTGGCCATAAAAAGAGTTCATCAAATATTGACTCAAAATGTATGAGAGACTTAAATGTAGGAGAATCATAAAACTAGAGAAAAACATGGGAAAAAACCTTTGTGATTTCTGTTTAAGCAAAGACTTTTTGGGTATGTCACCAATAGTGTGATACAAAATGAAAAAATAATAAGTTGACATTATTAAAAGTAAAAGCTTTTGCTCTTCAAAGATTTCTTTCAGAAAAAAAATTCAAGCCAAAAACTGAGAAAAAGTACACCTAAATTGTGGGAGGAGGTCATCCAAAGGGCCTGACTGCAGGTTGACTCTCGAGCTGGACCCAGGAGAGTAGAGGCTCCTCACCTCTCCTCAGTCCTTGAAACGTACATTCTGCCCACCATTCCCATGGTCGGGGCTGTTTTCAAGGATGCAGGCTTGAGCAAACTATATGTTGTTGAGACCATCTGGATGGTATATATGACTGAACCCAATCAAGGCGTCTACACATAAACTTTTAATATTCTGTCAGGTAGGTGTGGAGATCTACTTGTGTTGTGGCTACCCAACACAAGCTTTATAAATAAATTTTCTTGCTTATTAAACTTGCCATCTACCAATCTGGAGTAGCTCTTCTCTTTCTTCGACCTCTCCTTCTTCTCCGTGTATGGGGGCCAGTTTCAGATTTCCTCAGGGAAGTTCCCAAATTGTCCAGCCAACATTTGGCAAGCCAGCCAGGAGACTGGAGAAGAGGGTCTTGGGAAAGCGACATCAACTGCTATGTGGGGAGGGAGTGGCCCATGTGTAAGATGCTTGGGAACTGTCATATGAATGTAAACTTTGTTTTTGTTGAAAGAGAAAATAATTGTTTTCTGTAATACTGATTTTTTTATGATCTTTCACATCAATGTTGAACTACTTTCTTTGGGTTTCATATGGTATTCTTTTCCTAGCTTCTTGATTTAGAAGTTGAGGTTCTTTTCTAATATTTGTATTTAAGACAATAACTAAGTATGGCTTTAGCAGCAATTGATAAATTATCGTAGTTTTATAACAGCCATATTTCAGTTATCATTCAGTTAAAATTATTTTCCATTGTGATTTTCTTCTTGACTTATGGATTGTTTCATATTGTTTTATTTCCAAACATTTTAGTCTTTTTTATGTTATCATTTTGTTATTGCTGTATAGCTTTAAAAAATAATTTCTCTACCGTGGTCAAAGACCACAGTCTTTTATAACCCAACCCATGGTTAATTTTGCCAAATAGCTCATTTGCACTTAAAATGATGTGTAATCTGTAGCTGGTCAAGTCATTGTGTATATGTATGATTAATTTTTAATTTGTATTTTAAGTCTCTTTCCTACTGATTTTTTTGTTAGCTAGTTCTATTAGTTTCTGAGGACTAGGTATTGAAATCTCCCAATGTGATTATTTAATTTTTCTTTTTATTCTAACAATTTTTGTTTTACATGTTTGAGGCTATACAAAACACATTCAAAATGATCACATATTCTTGGTTGATTGGCTCTTTTATAATTGTGAAATAGTCCTTTTGGTGGTAATGTCTTAAAGCCTACTTTGTCTCATATTAGTACACCTCTACCAACTTTCTTTTGGCTAGTGTTCACATAGGAAATCCTTTTCTGTTCTATTTCTCTTAAGTATTTTTATGTCCTTTGAAGTCATGATAATTTTGTATGCAACAATTGAGTTGGGTTCTGTTTTATTTCCAGTCTGACAATTTTGATCTGTTTTGTCATTTATTATAACTCACTTACTTTGAGGTTTAAATCTACCATCTTATTATCTGTTTTATATTTTTCCAAACTACTTTATGTTCCTTCCTTTCTTTATTCCCTTTACCTGGATTAACTAACTATTTTTATTTCAGATTACCACTATTAGATTGTTGGCTGTGCATTCATTTGTTGACCTTTTAGTGGTTACGCTAGTGATTACGACCTACATCATCCTCTTACCACTTCCCGGAAGTGCAAAAACCTTAGAACTCTTTAATTCCAATTATATTCCTCCAACTCATATGCACTTTTCATGTATATTATTTCTCTGGATATTTTAAACTCCAAAACACCTTATTATTGTCATTGTTTTATATTACCAATATTCATTTGGAGCTACTTTTATACAGACCTGTGTTTATATTTCGTCCAGCTCTTTTCATTCTTCTTGGAGTGTGGAGTCAGTCAACAGTAAACTCTTCTACAATTACTAGAAGCTGAAATCTCTAACATCTTTTTTCACCATTTACTCTTGACTTTTCCTATGGAAAACAGGAGTACTATGTCTAGATTACCTTGCAGTAAACAAAAACCAAATCAAAATACATTAGGCAGAAAAGGATTTAATACAGTAACTAAAACACTAACACATTTTAGACTAGGTAGAATATAGGGCTCAGGCCCAGCTTTCAAATAAGAACGAGAAAATCGCTTCTGGATTGGTCAGTTAGAGGAGCTCTTACCTCTGCCACAGCTACAAACCTGATCATCATGAAGCTGCTATTTTAACTAATGATTGTAAGAATGTTGCTCTAAATGAAATCCAGTTATCAGGGAACCACTTCTGTGCATACCACTGCTGCATCTTGACAATCCTGCAGCTAGTGGCCGATGCAGAAAAATCCAACATTTCCTCAGCCACGCTAGTCAGCAGCAAAAGCCCAATCACCAACTTTACTTCTTTCTAAATGGCAGGAAGTATTGGTTATTATGCTAAGTGAAATAAGTCATCAGAGAAAGACAAATACCATGTGATCTCACTTACATGTGGAATTTAATGAACAAAATAAACTGATGAACAAAATGGAAACAGTGTGATGGACACATGGAACAGACCGACAGCTATCAGAGGGGCTTAGGGGACTGGATAAAAGAGGGTAAAGGGATGAAGCAAAAAATATATATATATGTATGTCAACATAGACATAATTATAACATATACTTCACAATGTGGTGACAACCAGAGGGAAATGGGGAGAGGGGCAAAGAGGGGAGAATGGGGACATAAAGAAACTTTGCTTGGAGCAAGGGGCATATGGTGCAGTGTGCAGATGATGTTTTATTGAATTGTACACTTGAAACCTGTATGATTTTGTAAACCAATGCCACCCCAATAAATTCAAATAAAAATAAAATAAAATAAAATAAATGGCAGGAAGTATGAAACATAATCTCTAGCACCCTATCTATGAGATAATGGGGCCTGAGTCTATGTTGGTTTTCTAATGTGTAATGGCAGGATGAGGTTGGAATAAGTGCTGAGTGTCAATTTATCATGTCTAAATTGATTAAACTGTAATGTGTAAGCAACTTGTTTTCCAAATATGAGTCATTATGATTATTTAGTTCTTCTCAATGCTTTTTATGCGCAGCATTCCAAAAGAAGTCATTTAATAATGAGACATTATTATAGAGAATTAATAAACTTTCACTTGCGCATAGCACCTTTTTTTCTTCTACCTGAATGCACTCTCTCACTGATCAAGGATATTCTGTCTGCCCCTCCCGTTTTGCAAGGCGAGGCTCTGGTCAACATAAAATGAGCCGTTATCCTTAAGAAGTGACATTGCTGTGAAGGTGTGTAGGATAAATGCTATAGCAGAGGACCCGTCAACTGTAGATGCCAGAGAAGCAGGGGAGCCCCTCCACGTCTCGTCTGGTGCTGAGAAGCCCTCTGTGACGGCACTGTGTGCAGCACCATGGAGCTGTGCTCGCCACTGGAAAGGGAGTCGGAAACATGAGTACAATTGTGCTCGAAAAGGCACAGGGTCAACTGCTCCTAACACAGAAGCCACTTTGCCCCAAGGCCAAAAAGGAATAAGTCAGAGGCTTTGTGTTTTTCCATCAACAAACAACAGCACTTTTGTGCAGCATTTAACTAGCCCTGAGTTATGGCCATTATCACTGAGCGCGCTCAGGTTTTTGGCGCTGTTAGTGAAGTTTCGCCCTGTCTCCAGTTCTGCAGAAAACTGTTCAAGCTCTTGTTGCCGCTGCCAATTCATTTTCCTCATGCTAAGTAATATCGGTAATACTTGAAAGTAAAAGAAATAAAAAACTTGTACATATTTGTACAAGTTTTTTAACACAGTACAGATCTGTCATACTCTCTTCCTAACTTCTCAGACTTTCATTCTTGCAAGTCCTAACCATACACCCAGACTCCCTACTCAAAACGTCAGTGTATATTTGTAGGCTGACCTCATACTCAAAGTAGCCAATATAATTAAGAAAAGCATTTCCTGTTTGAGTGCCATTTTTCAAAAAGCATAATACTTGACAAGGTCGTAAGACAAGGTTTGCAAATTAGTAGATGCCAAATAATTTTGGAGATTGCTATGCTGCTCTGAGTGAGTCTTTGTGTTTTAATTAACGGGCTTGAGAAATGCAGAGATAAATGCAGTTTGCCATAGGGCGGAGAGCACCAGAAGCCTCCGAGTCACATATGCTGCCGCTGCCAGTCCATGGCCCTTTTATTGTGAAATCACTGGGGAAAAATAGAAAAAAATAGTTCAATAACTATGCTATCTTCTAAAATATATTTTACATTTACAGCTATATTATTCCTCAAATTCAAGCAGTAAGATATAACACAATACTAATTTCCTGAACAGTGAATCAAAAAATTTGTATATCATTTGTTTTCATTTATCTCTTTTCACATGAAGAATTCAGAACTGCCAGTTTAAAAACTCCATAAGTTAATTTTTGTTTTAAGCATAATAGAATATACTCATACTTTAGTATGGGGTAATTTTATTATTTGTATCAAACTAAAATCCAAGTTGGCTTGGATTGGAGCTGCACACAGTGCCGTTACAGTGGGCTTCTCAGCACCAGACGAGACATGGAGGGGCGCCCCTGCTTCTCTGGCATCTGCAGTTGACGGGTCCTCTGCTATAGCATTTATCCTACACACCTTCACAGCAATGTCACTTCTTAAGGATAACGGCTCATTTTATGTTGACCAGAGCCTCGCCTTGCAAAACGGGAGGAGTAGCCAAAATATCCTTGATCAGTGAGAGAGTGCATTCAGGTAGAACAAAAAAAGGTGCTAAGCTTATTAATTTGAAATCTTGACCATGCTGCATTTTAAAATGTATATTATTTATTGCCTAGTTTTTCAAACTTTATTCTTAAAGAAAAGGTTTACAGAAAGTCAAAATAATATTCCTGACATTGCTTTAAATTGAGCTAATTAAATAGGTGGGCGATGCCCTCTAAGGATCAGTTTCATCAAAATATGCTTTCTTAAGATGAAGCTGGTTGATGCCATGAGTGAGGAGGAATTTGAAAATTAATCTGCAAAACAAGGCCCCACAAAGTGAGAAATGCTTTATATGCAACAACAAGTTTCTTGTGTTAACAGGTTGAGCTGATAAAAATCAGTTATTAAAATTAACCTTGATTGATATGTAACTTCATCCAAGTTTGTCATATTGACACAATGTGAACATTGTACCTTCTATTTAAAAATAAAGGTTAAAGAAAAAAGTAACATCATCATTATTATTATAATGAATTAAATGTGGCTCTTTTGTGAAGAATGCTTTTTGCTTGTGAAAATCTTAAAGACAGAAGGTCTTGAACTTTCTATGAGGCATTCTGAGTGCACAGTCTAGCAAGTACCGTGAGAGTCCCCATAACGTTATTTTCAGTGTGAGAATATAAGGAGCAGTGGTATTTGGCAAAGAAGTGTCAAGTTCGCTATTATCAAAGTGTGAATTGGATATCATTCTCATCAAATTTCTTTCCCTTCTAATATACTGATATCTTTACTTAGTATAATTCTCTTTTTCGATCAGTTGAATTCCGCTTCATTTCCTTAAAAGCTGGCTTTCTTTTTATGATTCTTTCTGAGGAAGACAGGGTGTTTTATCAGAGTGCCCACTCTCCTGTATGTAAGCACGCACAAGTTTTTCTAACATTTACCAATATAGTATATGATAGTCAAATTGTACAAAAAGTGATTCTTTCTTATGTTGACACAAGCTGGTGAGATGTTAGCTCTGTGTAGCTGATAGTACCAAAAAATGCTCTCAGTTAAACTGCACCAAATAAAATTTCATCATTTTTTTGAGGAATTATTGAACTATGTAGAGGCCTAAAGCTTCCTATTATTTGAAAAATAAGAGAGAGGAATGGCTAAAATTTGCCCCATTAGAAAATTCAGTTTTATCAACCACGTATAAAAAATTAAGAAATTGTAAACAATGTCAAATAAGTCATATATAAAGAGAAAAACTCCACTGTTTCTCACAGGTTTTATTTCTTTAAGTTTTTCTCTAAGAGTACTACAATTTTACCATTTATAATGATCAGTGAGTAGTTAGTATTAATGCTTTGTTCAATGGACTTCAAAGAGCAATTAGCATATATTGAATACAAGGCATTGTGCTGGGTACCGTGGACTACACAAAGACAAGCCAAATGAACACTTAGGTTTTAGAGAAAAAAAATGCATTTCTTTGTATCGTATGCTTCACTCATACCTTCTCTTCATTATAGTCACAGTGGTCTAGTGAGCGCATCTTGTTTTATAAATGCCACGTCAGCAATCACCTAGCTGTCTAGATGACAGCTAGAAATAAATTGATTCTGCAAATCTGGTCTCGCAAATCAAAAAAGTAAATTTTTCATGCTTTTGTTATGAGCAAGTTGGCATAAAAGTTGTTTTTCTTGTTGATGATGCTCAGTGGCACAAGCAAAGTCACTTTTTATTCTCTGCTAGATAATTACCTTCCAGTGTCCTTTAGTGCAAATGCATGTATTCTTTGGTGTTTCTTCCTTCACACAGACAGTTCTTCAAACTTGGCATTCTTAAATCTATTGCTATTTTTTTCCCCAACATTTCTTTGTTACCAGGCATTCAAAACCCAATGTTCTAGTATGTCTTACTTCCCCATATGCTGTTTTAGAATGTGATTGTCCTTACATCTCCCTCAAAATCATCTTCTCTTGTTATGAATATTTCTCCTTGCTAGGTCAACCACAGCATGATTTGATGTCTCCCTGGCAACCGCATGGTCTTAACATTTCTCAGCATCCTTTTTTCTTTTTACTCCCACTCATCACATTTTCATTTTTTCTTTCTAATTGTTAATCTTTGAAATGTCTTCAGACCTAGTCCTTTTCTTTGTTTTATCCAGTGTTAATTGTCCACATTCTCATACATATTTTACATCTGTCTTCTAATGGTATTAATTTTTTTATTGTGGAACAGGGATCAGATCTATTTAAGTTATACATAAATAAACCTCTCCCACAATTCCTTGGGCTGGGTTATTAGACTTTACAATTTCCAACTAAACTGGAGCATGGTAAGTGAGGGTGATGCCGGATATTCTTATATCAAGGTAATGTGACCTATTTTGATTATAGATACAAGACAGAAATTCAGGCAGTCAATCATTTTATGAGCCTGCCCTATCCTGGAATTGAGCTGCTGTCCTAATCAAAATTTAGATAGTAGAGTATTTAAAATCACAAAGAATTTCTAAGTTTTATACCAGTTCTGCCTCTTACTAGCTGTGTGATGTTAGGCAAGATACACAAACTCTCTTACCTAAAGTAGGAAAATAGTATTCTCTTCATTGAGTAATTGGAAGGATTGATTGAAATAATTTAATGTACAGCAAATTTAAGAGCTTATTAGACAGCAGCAGTTAATGAATAAGACCTTCTACCCACATCGGGTAATTTGAGACCTCTATTTTGTGTAGATTTAGCCCATACCCATTTACAGTTGATTTTCTAACTTAATCTTAGAACATCTTATAGAAAAACCAAGGGAGTACTCTGACTTACTTTCTTGCCCCTTTTATTGGTTCATTAAACCCTAAAAAGTACATGTCTTTCATTACCCTTTTTGTAACTCAAGAAATAAGCTTTATTAAATGCTTAATATTTTGATATCTTTTGTCCAAAGAGAGAGGAGAAACAATACCATATACAGTGTCTGAGAGTAAGGATGTAAAAATACATCTTTCATTATAGTGGTTTCTCATTAATTTATCTTTATTTTTAGTTTCTCTTGTGTTGAAATTTTGCAGTTTTCACAGGCATACAGCAAAGAGAATCAAACACTATGCTGCAAGCTTTGCATAGATATTTTCGTGCATTGTTATGTTTTCTGTAGTAGTAAGTAATTATTTTCTTCTCTGGGCCTTGGAACTTTCCAGGCCAACATTACTTTACAGTTATGGTGCAGACACATCATAACACAGAGGAGGGTGTGTGAATGGAGAGGACATATTCCCATTCCCTTGACTTTTGTCTGGTGGCTGACTGCCCACGCGTCTTCACGGAGCCACCAATCCATCGCTGACCTTGCTGAGTCAAACATAGCTGACATACTACTAGATTTAATTTTATATTGGTTGTATTCACAGTTTTTTAAAACTCATTAATTCATTATTTTGAAGTATCAATCTTCTAAAGGAATATTTCATAATCTATGTAAGTTTTTTCTAGCTACCCATGAATATATGACCTTATGATCCAGGTGTAGATTTAATATGAATTCAGCACACCCATCTCCTTTAGTCCTGAGGTCATCTCTTACATTTCTATGTCCTTCTCTCTTCATTGGTAATGCTTGTCAGTGTTTGCTCAAAGGACTTGGTGCCAGAGTTATTTCTGGCTACTATCCCAAGTCTGGAATGTTCTGAAATTCTTTGTACATCTTATTCCAATCATCTACATGCAATATATGTTCATTTTCATTGAATTTGCATCAGTTAAGGGTATAATGTTGTGCTCTTAATTTTTTTCAGAATTCCTATCCTATGAAGTTAAAATTTTATCAGGCGTATATATCTTTCTGCAACTAAACCACTTGTATTTTTTTATCTTATGTTTTCTTTCCTTAACCAAATAGAAATGACTACAAAAGCTCTACAAATGGACATGCCTTTTGACCAGAAATTCCATCTACATTTAGGAGTACATAAAAAAGAAAAATGATATTTTGTGTTAGAAGCATTCGTTGTAACAATGACAACATTTGGGAGTAACCTAGGTGATTAACATGTGAATTGCTTAAATAGATTTTAGTAACATTATAATGAAATATTATGCAGCCATTAAAATGATAAAAAACAGAACTCAGTGAACACATAGTATGTAGTAGGCACTGTGCTAAGTACCATATGCACAATCCCATTAAATTTATAAATTAGTACTATGAGGTAGGTACTTTTATTATCTCCATTATATTTGTAAGGCAATTAAACATTAGAGGACTTGAGTAAACTACAGCAAATAAGTAGAAAGTAGCAGAATTTAATTCCAGAATTTCTGACTTCAGAGCCCAGGCTCTTGACCTACAGTCTGTCTTGGATTTTTAATAGAGAAAAAATATTCATGGTATTTATAAGATTTATTATATGCAAAGAAAAGCAATAAAATGGTCTTTATTTTATCTTTATTTTAATTATATTTTCTAAGCACCTATTGTACAAATTAGTGTATAACAAAATAATACATGCTGAAATAAAAGTATAACAAATATGTAAAGGGTATTAATACAAATTAATATATAAATATAAAATACTTGATTTTTCTTTATGGTCATAGTGCGTTAAAATTCTTTCCAAAACAGATATTCTTTGTAATGTGGTCAAAAGGCTCAGTGCCATGAATGTAGTTTTCCATTCCATTTCTGTTCAATACTATAAATATTTATCATTCTTATTCACTATGTCCCCCATTTTATAACAACGAATTAGACACCTCTTTGGATGTACATCAAGTACACTTTCTACTTTGTAGCCAACAAAGTAAAATGCCTCCTCCAGTGTTATTTTCTCTCAACCATAACTGGACTCAATAACCACTCTTTCTTTTCGAAGTCCACTGTAACTACCTTTCAGATACATTTTAGAGCTTCACTCTAACCAATAGTTAAGGGCTGATGATATTGTTACTAATCATTACTATATGCATTTGTTTAATGGAGATCATTCTTACAAAAGTGAATAGAAACAAAGTAGAACTTTATCTTTCTTTCTTCAATATAATTAAATACTTTACTCATTCAGATAAATTTAGTGATCCTCCCTTCTTTTAATTATTGTCAATTAGTTCACCTCGTTCTCATATATATGTATGTTATATATATTTTATATATATGTGTTATATATATGAAATAAAACCTATGTTCCAATGAAATTACCAAACTTAATTCTAACAAGGAAGAAGAGTGGGAAAATTACCAATCAGCAATCTATTAACATACCTCCAGCTAAAGATAATCATGAATTAACCAAAGTGTTCTTCCGGTGGGAGGAGCGGGTTGCTGTTGTGCGAGTCAAGCAGGTCTGCGTGAGTAAGGCCCTCATGGCAGCGGTCGCAGTGCAGGAAAACACATGGACTCCACTATGGCTGGGGGATGGTACGTGATAAGTTTGTAATACATAATTTTTGAATGAATAAATAGGTTAATTAATATAAAAATTACTAAAATATTTGCCCCGAGGTAGTACATAATCTAATTATGAGGATATGCACACAAATTATTATAACCGTAATTATTTTAATATTTTTGATGTGTGAATCTTGGACTAAATAAGCAAACAATTTCATTCAGTCCATTCATCTTCATATTTTGGGGGAAAGATTAAAAAATATTTTTATTTAAGAGTGAAAGAAAATCAAGATGAATATGAAGATTCTACAAGGGGTTGCAGTGGACACCCATAAGGCCTGAGAGTGAAATGGGTAATAAGCATGTCTTTCCAGTACTGCAGTATAACTTGATATGTGTTTTAACTTTAGTGGTTTTACTATTCTAAAGTTTTTAAAAAAAATAGTAATGGATCAAATTATCATCAGTAGAGAAATACAGAAGTTAACAAAATAAAAGAGGACATAGAATCATGCTCTTTAGATTCACAAAAAATAACGATAACTTCTATTTCACAATTACTATGTGTCAGACCCTGGGCAAAGCACTCAATATACATTATATCACTTAAAAATGATATTTAACAAATAAATAACAGATATAATCATAAGTGACCAATAATTTAAACTATTTTAAAGATGTATTGTAATATATAAACATAAATACTTACTTGAACAAGTGCTAATTTTTATATCAGTGAATTTGTCCCCGTGTATATTGATAGCCAATGATGAACAATTTCTTTCTAGAATAATACAGTTTTTGAATTATCAGGTAAATGTATAACTATGAATAAATAGTTGATGAAACTTTAGTCCACTCATTTTTTCTAATATTAAATTAAAATATTTACTTTTAAAAAACTTTCATTGTTTTTATTTCTATCGCCATTTGGTCCCCTTACACCCCCCTCCCACAACCGCCACACTGTTGTCCGTGTCCACGAGTCCTTTTTCCTCTTTGCTCAGGTCCCTCCACCTCCTAACCTCCCCTGCTTATCTGTCAGCCTACTCTCTGTCTATGAGTCTGTCCCTATTTTGCTTGTTAATTCAGTTTGTTCATTAGGTTCCACATGTGAGTGAAATCATATGGTGTTTATAAAGAACTTACAAAACTCAACATCAGAAAAACAAACAACCCAAATGGGCAAAGGACCTGAGTAGAACAACTCTCCAAAGAGGACATACAGATGGCCAATAGGCATATGAAAAGATGCTCAATGTCACTAATCCTCAGAGAAATGCAAATTAAAACTACAATAAGACAGCACCTCACATCTGTTAGAATGGCTATCATCAATAAAATAACAAACAATAAGTGCTGGAGAAGATGTAGAGAAAAGGGAAATCTTTTGCACCGTTGGTGGGAATGCAGATTGGTGCAGCCACTGTGGAAAGCAGAATGGAGATACCTCAAAAAATTAAAAATGGATCTGATTTTTGACCCAGTGATCCCACTTCTGGGAATCTATCCAAAGGAACCCAAAACACTAATTCAAAAGAACATAAGCACCCCTATGTTCACTGCAGCGTTATTTACAATTACCAAGATATGGAAGCAGCCCAAGTGTCCATCAGTGGATGAGTGGATAAAACAACTATGGGACATTTACACAATGGAATACTACTCAGTCATGAAAAAGAAGAAGGTTTTACCCTTTGCAACAGTATGGATGGGCTTGGAGAACATTATGCTAAGTGAAATAAGCCAGTAAAATATTTACTTTTATTTGCAAATGTTCACAAAAATGCTGAGGCAAAAATTTTGAAGTAATTATTAAGTCTAAGTAGAATGACATTACTCTTCTTTTCCTAATGTTTCTTAATATTTGTGGAGTGATAAGACTTGAGACAATTTATTTTGGTCATGAGCCAAATGCTTGTGGGGTAAGAATAGCTGCTGTTTTCCTACAAGACTCAAACTGCCATGAAACTGAACAAATGCCATTATTTCAGAGGAATCAGAAATCCTGGACTCACACACATGGTCAGACTTTGAACTTGGCTGTTTACCACAGTTTGAGGACTGCAGGGAAAAGTCCCTTCTATCCATCCACTGTAAAACAATTTCCCCACCTGCTGTGCCACAGTCCCTGAAAAATCCCAATTAGCACCCTGACTGGGGTAGCTCAGTGTGTTGGGCGTCATCCCTCAGACCGACAGGTCACCAGTTCAATTCCCAGTTAGGGCCCATACCTGGGCCATGGGCCAGATCCCCAGTTGTGGGCGTGTGAGAAGCAACTGATCAACATTTCTCTCCCTCTCTTTCCCCCTCCCTTCCTCTCTCTCTAAAAATAAATAAAATCTTTTTAAAAATTCCAATTAGCCATCCTCTGGGGTTAATTTATAGGCGTTATTGGGCAACATAGGAAAATGAAGTTTGTGAGAAAGAACAGCAGATTTGGAACCATCTGGCTTGCCTTGCACAAGCACTTCTCTGTCCTATTGCAAAAAGGGAGAAGAATATCTTCCTTAAAGGGTTGTTCTATGAGAAGTCAATGTAATTATGTAGGGGTCTATCTACATAAATGCCTACATAAATTTATCTACATTAGAGGATGTTATAAAGGGAAATGCTAATTTACGTTATTTTTCCTACAACAGAAGACTCACAGGCTTTGGGAGGTGAGAGCACCAGTTGGCTGGTAGGGATTCAGGTAACACTGTGAGCAACACTACATAGCAGAGAAGGCAGGCAAAGTGCATTTCAATTGCTTCGTTACTTTGTAGGAGGTTAGCCATCAATGAACGCTTTGTAATTTTGATAATTATGTGATAAGATGGAAATATATTAAATGATGTGGAAATTCCAGCCTGTCCTTCAGATTTCAGGATGGCATTATTCCCAGATGAGTTACTCATCCTGTTCCTAAAAACTTCAGAGAAAGAGCTTTATGCTTTAGTAGAGCATCCCAGGGTTTGCCAGCCACAACAACGTAGATATCCTCCCAACTATCTCACCGCACTCCTGCTGCAGTTAGCCTGATCGTGCCCTCAGTGGAGATGGAAAAATACAGATGGGAATCACTTAAAAGAAATCCATTATATATGTCCAAGTAAAATGATGACACTGATGATTGACTTTGCAAAAACTTTAAAAATTTTTACATAGAAAATGTATTATTAAATAAAATAGCGCTTTTGACCTATTTATAATCAAGTATCAAAATTAAACAGATACTAGAACCAATCAAATGGAAATACAAATATTGTGGTCAGTGGTCGTATGGAAGACTGTTCTCCTTTGCATTCCTAATAATTGTAGTTACCAACGGTCTATGCTGCTGAAGTTACTTCAGAACACTTTTAATTCTCTTTTGTAATTGGAGAGTTTAGGAAGATGGAACCACAAGAATGGAATGGAGAGGAAGAAGGGAGAAAAAGAGGGAACCAGAAGGTTTTGTAAAATTGAGATCCACTTGCAAGCTGAAAAAATGGAAAAGTCTTGTGCCTGAATTATACTGCAATATACTACATGATTCTGAACGGACCAAAACAAAAAAACACAGGTCAGTTTAAAGAAAAGAGAAGAGATTTTTATTGCTTTACAAATATTAAGCAACATAAATGTAAACAGTAGTTTGCTAATATTTTCTAAGAATTCCTACATTCATTATATACATTAATTCCTTCTAATAATTACTAAAATCATAAGAATAATGATTTGTAGTAGGCATTATTCAAGCAGATTAAAATATGCTAGAGTACATTGGGCACTTACATAAGCAATAAACTGCTTACTTTGGAGGCAAATAAACATTTGGGCAACTAGACTATTATCATAAATGAGCACTTTGGTGCAATGAATGGCGCCTTAAGGAATGCTCCTGAAATAATAAAGTCATAATAGTTAATAACTATTGAGTGCTATGTTAGGTATTAAGTGCTTTACAAGTTTTGGCATATTTCTCACAACTCTATGATGGAAGTACCATTTTGATTCCTATTTTACATATGTGGAAACCAAGGTCAGAGAGGGTACGAAGGTTGCCCAAAGCCAAAGAGCCCCGAAGCGACAGATACCAAAAAAGAAACAAGGTTGCCCACTCCCAGGGGCCCGGGCTCTTATCCACTGGGCAACACCTTCTCAAATAGTCAGTGGTGTGAGCAGACAAGTCCCGGCCTAATGTCATTCCTGCTATGTAAACTTAGAAAGTGCCCTCAAACTCACATTTGTCAAAGGAGATTATGACTAAGCAGTGATTAGCACTAAAAAAAGTTAAGTTTTGTAACATGATGAATTACGAAAGCTGATTCTCCTAAATCCCAACAGAGTAGTTTGTGCAGGAAAAAAACAGTATGTCCTTTAGATTGTTTCAAAAATGAAAATATTGTACAAGGGAAAAAAACCAAACGAACAAAAAACGGGGTGCAGTCCTGGCTAGGCTTTTAGGACTTCAACTTTGCTCTTACTATTGACCATTTTCTGAGGGAGGAAGTCAGTTTCCATGGAAGTCTTACATGGCAGATAGCACATGACTTCATATTTTTCAGTGGATAACTTGAAGACCTTTTGAGGTAATCCAGTCATTTTAAAGAGGAAGAACCTAAGACTCAAGTACTAATTTCAAGCAGCAAGCTGGAGTGATTAAAATCCAGGCTTTCTGAATCCTTGTGCTGAACATTTCCAGAGCGCTCATGTAAGTAGGACCACTGGAGGAGGCCGATCCATCTCCCAACCCCCATGTCTTCCTGCTTTGTACCCTGAATACTCTTATTAGCTCCAAGGAAGCAAGATGAAGAGAAAAGCTTTGGGATGGAATTTTATTTCTCTCAAGGAGTGTCAGAAAGTCATGAGAAATCTGGCGAAGGACAAAACCCTTCTGAGGGGCAAAGGATAATCTTTGCTATTGTTGATGTGGTAGTCTGACATGACTAGTGACTCCCTGGGGCTATCTGATATTTCTTAAATAAAGAGTGTTTGGAATACCTTGCTTGGGGTGGGTTGCCATGGAAACAGTGGACTCAGCGATTGCAGTGGGTTAGGAAAAGATTTCATGTATTTCATACTCTTTAAAACACACTTGGTACAGATTCTCGAAACAGCAACTTTGCTCTAAAGCGTTTGACACTGACCACTGACTCTGATTCAGGAGTTCACCTTTTAAATGTCATTCTGCAATCAATGATGCTAAAGCAATCTGGAAAAAAATCCTGTGAGGATTGTCAAACAGACAGCAGTCTCACCATAGAGTTCAAAGAGTGATGTCTGTGTTTAAAAGCCTGCAAAGCAAATCTAGCTCCTTCTCCCCACCCCCATTCTCTACCCTAAAAAATTTAGCCATGGCTATATCTGTTTCCATGTCAGTGATGGGGTGTGGAGAAGAAGGCACAGGAGGGAAGAAGGGAGAGGGGGAGAGAGGAAAAGAACAGAGGAGAGAGAAAGGAGACATGGGTCTGGGATGACTTGCAAAATTAAAATGCACAATGTCAAATGTGAAAAAGGAAGGAAATGACGTGAATTCTTAGGCACTGCTCGTGGTAACCTTATTTGGAAAAAACAATTTAGTATATTCCTAGTGGGTTTGAAAATGCACATAGTCTATGACCCAGCAATGGCAGTCCTTGGAACTGCATCTCAAAACGTCCTTGCACGTATGCAACAGAACACATGATCAATAATATTCCTGGCATCCCTGGGGGTAAGAGCAAATGCTGAAGACGTTACAGATCTTCCCACATTAGCCCGGATGATTCTTACAGCCTAATCTTGAATAAAGAGGCAAGTTATTACATGATGAAGGTAGTAAGAAAATAAAATATTAAAAACTAAATGGTCTGTTATTTAAGGAAGCACACACAAATAATACAATTATAAAGAAGAATAAGAGAACTATTAACACAAAGCCCAACATTGGGTTTATGTTTGGAGAAGAGAGAGAAGCATTTCAAGGAAGGGCAGGGTGGGTCCTAGTAATGCTCTACTTCTTCAAAAAGTAAAAGTGATCTGTGCGCATCCTTATGGGCACTCAAAATTGCTGTTAAAAGAATAAACATTGAAAATTAGAAATTTATATGCAATCTTCCATCATTTGTCATTATTTTTCTTTCTCAACAGAGAACACTATAGATGAACATTGTTATAAAATATAATAATAGCACTTGCTTAGAATTCTATAATTTATGAAGAATGTTTACAATACTTTAAGATGGATTTGACTATTTCTTAATTGCAACCAAATAATATATGCTCAGATGTGACATATACAAGAAAACAGAGCTAGAAAATGAATAAACTGAAACTCTGGTCTTCTGATGCAATAGCCTGATAATCTTTCTACTGTATCATTCCAAAATCTCACACCCAGTCTTGCAGTCCCTGTTATAAGGTAGACTCTTTGATTACAATCATTTGGCTGTTACTCTTTCGCATCTCATTGCTCAACATTCCCCATTTCAAAGCCTATTCTCCTTCCTATTGCTCACAATTCCTTTACCACCTCACAATCTCTCAGGTTCCTAAGTCTTGGCATACCTTTGCCCATTTCCTCAGTGTCCGATGCTCTATCAAATCACAGCTCCCCCCTGTAGTGTTCAGAAGTTTCCTTTAGTGCTTTACAATTTCATCCTGATTCATGCATCCACCTGTGCCTTTATTTACTTCTCCCCAAAACTATTTTCTACCAAAATGTGTCCTCCTATTCAGCTATGTGCATTTCAGTGGATGACTATGTCATCAAAATGTCTCAAAATTCAGGATAATGGATTTTAATAAAATTAGGTTAGTGATGGGGAAGATTTGGGGTACCCAGTAATCTTGCCTGAAACTCCTTAAATTCCTCATCAGGCCCCAGGGATATGCTTTATGGGTTGTAGGGCTGAGCCACCAACAGTCCCTTACTTCTGTCTTTAGGGCAACTGTTATTTTATCACTGATTATGAATATTGCTCATTTATTGCTTAATAGTAAAGAATATTTTACTCTTCTATACATCCCATTATATTCATT
Organism: Mormoops blainvillei; assembly: GCA_004026545.1. Lineage (NCBI taxonomy): Eukaryota > Metazoa > Chordata > Mammalia > Chiroptera > Mormoopidae > Mormoops > Mormoops blainvillei. The sequence continues at coordinate 40,363 of PVJD01006010.1, read as the reverse complement.
CAAATGGATAAAAAGAAGCTGGCAGAGAAAATGAATATTTTTTAAAAATGTAATCTATATTTAGTCTCTGCCACAAATATATTGTATTTGGACAAAGAAAATGTTTTATAGGTTCTTTAGGAACCAGCATAAATATATGTAAATCATTTTATAGCATTCATTAAATGTTTTACATCTTCTGTGTGAATAGCACAGTGTTTATAGAATTGAAGAGGAGCTTAATTATGGAATTTTGGTGAAAAAATTTGAAGATAAAGGTAGTAGAAATAATTTTACCCTGTGTTTACCCTCATTCAGGAATGCTTTTGTTAGCAAAACTTATATTATTGGAAAAAATGATAAGCAAGCAAATAATGATTTGATTTAATATCTTGGCATCACATGTAGAGAAATGTGAATTATAGTTATTCATGGGCCTAGTTATTTGATTATTTGATTTGTAGTGTCCATGGTGGTTTTAAACATTCCAGTAAATTCTTTGTCCCTTTTCCCATCGAGCTCAGTTTATGGCAACTACAGACTTATTATAGGAGTTCCCTGAATTTCTTAAGTGTGATAAGAATTACTGTGTAATGATTTTAGCTTGGGATATTTACCACTTAAGAAAGAATAACTTATTTTCCTATTTTATTTTGATTGTGAATCCTAAGCTACATGGAAGTTTTATCCCTGACCCTAGATAATGACCTCTTCTAAAAATGAAAGGCAGCTCACTTTGTTTTGTGGGTTCTATTTAATTTGGAACCTATGGGTTCTAATTACGTTTTAATTTGTCATAGCGAGGCCACCATTTTTAATAAGTCAGTAGACTCAATCATTTGGGAACATCTAAGAATTAAAATCAAAGAAGGATATGGATCTATTGCTGATATTTTACTTTTAAAATATTGAGGTCTCCACCACTAGTGTCATGGTATTTAGCTACGTATTTATTTGAGTCTATAGAAGTTTAATCAAACTATTCATGTCATATCTCTTACTTTCTTCTATAATTATGGTAATAGAAAAAATTAATCTGAACTATACACTTGTAGTTCCCAGGTAGTTGGGCTCAGAATTTGGTTTGACCCTTGACAAAATGACAAGACCTTAAAGAAAAAACAAACAAACAATACAACCTCTTCAGAAGAGGAGCTTTTCTGCCTCTTCAGGGTCCTTTGCTAGGGAACTCTGCCATTTTCCTCATCCTAATGTAAGCAAACTGGCTAATCTTAGACAAATTCCCTGCAGCATAGCACTCCCTGACTCAATGGTTGTGACTCAGCATGCCTGGCCGCCAGTCCTGGCCTTGAGACATCAGATGCAATTTCTTGGAAGCTGTTGTTCAATCTACTGACAAAACCAAGCAGAAAAAGTTTCGTCAGGAGCTCATTTGTGAACCCGTCTTGAGTCCCTGTGTAAGCTCCTTCATCTGCAGTGAGGCTACAGGCGTTACATGGAAGAGGGTGAGCTGTGAAGTGTTTTCCTGTGGCAATAAACTGAAAAAGGGAATAAAAAACTTAATTTTTTTCACACTCATCCACTTCCTAACCATGCACATACAAAAACTCACAAAACACATACAAGTGTTTATACACAGACACACATACAGAGAAACAGTGTGGAAGGAGAGGAAGAGCAGAAGGTTGCCATTTCAATAAAGACCTGTCTAGGTATTGGAATCAAGCCTTCAGGGAGGAATTTATAAGAACTAGAAGAACTGGTTTGTCTCTCCACTGCTGAGATGGAGCAAAAGGGCGTAAGAGAAGCATTAGAGAGAAAAGATTTGGAAAAAGGTAGATGAGAGGTGTAGCATGTCTCTCCAGTCCACTCTCTTTATTATGAAGGTTGGTGGCAAGTGACGCAATTCACATTTGGGTACCCCTAAGCGACCTGCCCATGAAATTTGGTGAGGAATCTTTAATTGGGAGCTGGTGACTACTCTTTGACTAGAGTTTGTGGAACAGCAGAATTTTGAAGTATGAAAGGAGGACAACTGGGACACCATTTCTAAGGGCTGAGTCCCGTTTGAGAGCAGCAGTCACTTCTGCTTCTCATACAGACTGAGGACGGGCCAGAGTCACCAGTTTGAATCATGAGCCAGATCACCAGCCCCCCAAGGACCTGCTCGGCCACGTAAAAATACCCTTTTTGTAGTTTATGACTTGAGTGATCATAATTAGGCATCCAAAGATCATTGAACACTCTGCAAACCAGAACTTCAGATTCCCAAGGATCTTCAAAGCTGTCAACAGGTGGTCATCCTGGACACTGAGCTGAGAAGCAGGCAAGGCTGAGAGAATGGGGTGGTGCACCCAACCCATCCTCACAAGCCCCGCCTCTGCCAGCTCACTCCATTGGACTCCTTCATCCCTGCACTGGGAATCAGAAATTCATGACTTCTAAAAAATAATGATAAGACCAGAAGGAAGAAGAGGTAAAAAGGAGAAAGAAGAAAGCTTGGAAAGATGTATTAAATAATAACATTGATGTTTGCCTGAATGCCATTCTCCCGTATAGTTAGGTTTTTAACAATCAAACAGGAAAGGAAACTCCCAATTTGTTTGCTTTGTGACTAGAACTCATTTTTGTGCACTCATCTGATGGGTGACTGGGTGGACCATCAACTCTCTCTGTCCTGTGTGTTTCTTCAGATAGAGAGATATCGGTTTTCTGTTCTTTAGTGTGTTTGCTCCCACCAGTGAAAACTTTAGTCTGTCAACTCCTCACCTAATTTCCTGGTCAAAGATTTTATTTTTGTTTAGCTGTATCCAGTGTCTCCAAACTTCAGAGGAAGAGAAGTCTCTTGGTTAGTCCTGAATTTACAAGAATTTTCATAATAGTCGCAGTAACTATATACTGTGCTATAGCAACAATTAAACCCTAAAATCTTATTAGCCTGCTTAATGCAACAAAAGATTATTTATTGTTCAAATAGTTTGATGTAGATAGGGTACCCTTTTTTCATCTAGAAGGGAGGCCTTCTAGAACTTTGTTATTTGATAGTGTGGCCACTAGCCACATAAGCTATGGAATACTTCAAATGTGTCTAGCCTGAATCTAAATGTTCTATAAGTATAACATATACACTGGATTTAGACATAGTTTTTTTTTTTAATGTAAAGTATCTCAATAGTTTTTTGTATATTGATTACGTGTTGAAAGGATAATGTCTCAGGTGTATTAGAGTAATTAAGATGTATTATTTAATTAACTTTATTTATTTTAATGGGCCTATTAGAAAAGTTAATGTTACATATGTGAGTTGTATCATATTTACTGCACAACACTGATCTGGGAATATGTGGATAAGAAGAAATGGAAGGAGTACAACTCTTACCTCTCTAGCCTGTAAATGACACACATCACATTTATTCATTGCCCAGAACAAATCATGGGAAATGGATATTTTGTGAATCTTCAAAGTCTCTGCCACTCAGTTCTGTTTCTTTACTTTACAATTGATCGTTATTCTTTTGCATCTATCTTTCCCCATTTTCATTTGCCTTTATAATAATATACATTAAGGCTTTATTTTTTGGAGCACTTTGAGATTCATAGCAAAATTCAGGGGAAGGTACAGAGGTTCTCATGCATCCTCTGCCCCCATACTTTTACAGCCTTCCCATTATCAACATTCGCCACCAGAGTGGTATACTTGTTACAACTGATGAACCTATATTGACACATCATACTCACACGAAGTCCATGGTTAACATTATGGTTCACTTTGGGGGCATTGTATGGGCTAAGACAGAGGTATAATGACACATATTTATCATTATACTATCATACAAAGTGGTTTTACTGCCCAAATTCTGTGTGCTCTGCCTATCCATTCCTCTCCTCCAAATCCTAACCCTGGCGGCCATCAATTCTTTCAGTGTCTTTATAGATTTGCCTTCTCCAGAATGTTATACTGTATACTTGGAATCATAAAGTATGTATAGCTTTTACAGATTGGCTTCTTTTGCTTACTAATATGCATTTAAGATTTCTCCACTGCCTATCATGGCTTGATAGCTCATTTCTTAAAATTCTGAATAATACCCCAATGTCTACATGCACCACAGTCCATTCATCCACCTACTGACCCGGAAAGACATCTCAGTTGTTTCCAAACTGTGGCAATTATGCATAAAGCTGTTGTAAACATCTGTATACAGGGTTTTGTGAGGACAGAAGTTTTCAGCTCTTTTGGGTAAATACCAAGGAGTACAATTGCTGGGTCATATGGTAAGAGTGTGTTTAGTTTTGTATGAAATTTCCTGTCTTTCAAAGTAGCCATTTAACTTTGCATTCTCAATAGCAATGTATGATGAGTTTCTCTTGCTTCACATCCTTGTTAATATTTGGTATTGTCAGTGTTCTGGATTTTAGGTATTCTAATAGAAGCATAGTGATATCTCATTGTTGTTTTTTTAAATTTCATGTTCCTGAAAACACATAATGTGGAGCATCTTTTCATATACTTATTGGCCACTGTATAACTCTTTGCTGAAGTGCCTGGTAAAGTCTAAGTCCATTTTTTAATTGGGTTGTTTGCTTTATTTTTTTCCATACTGAATTTCCTTGCCTCTCTCCTCTTTATCGTCATCTATTTTTTAACTACACTTTGCCTAACTTAGTTTCCTTGTTCCGTATTACTAAATTTGTAATTTTGTTATTTAAAAATAGGCAGTAACAAATCAAACCTTCAGATGAAGTGCTAGGGAGCAAATTAACTGAAACTAATTATCTACATAATGTTGAAGAATATACATGTGAACATGTGCCTTTTTTTTTTTTTTTTTGAGGGGAGAAATCTCAAGTCAGGTTGTAAGCAGAGGTCAGTAATATGAGATGAGACATTTTTAGACTCTGCCCTCTGCCTCCTTTACCCTACATCTTAAGGATATTTCCCTGCCCCTTATTCAATTCTCAGAAAGTGCAGAGTGTGTTTTCTCTTATATAGGCCAGTGGTGGGGAGGGGGGATGCCTATTTCTACTGGTATGGGCCAACTCTACCATTATCTCACATTTTGTATTTTTCCTATTGCTCTAGTTAGAAGTAAGGTTCCTTGTCCTCTGAAGGGCTGATTGGACTTGGCCTAACCCCATTTCCATGGCCTGAGGCCATTCAAAGTCCTCTCCACATTTTTTGAAAATTCCTGTTTACATCATTATGGTTCTTCTCCTGGTTCAGTTTCCTCTCTGCTATCTCAACTCCACTCTAAGTCAGTTTTCAGAACAAAAATAAGTCACCAATTTAGACATTTTACCGAATTTCTGAGAGCCACAGAAGCAAGGATCGAGTGCACCTGTATTTTGCTAGCTCTTGTGTGGACAGCTTTTCTGAAGCGTGATGGAGGCCCAGGGGCCTTCTCGTTCCTGACAGTGGCAGTGGCAGTGTCTGTGAGACTTCTGCCTGTGCCCAGCCTCCTGGGGAAAGTAGTTCAATTCATCCTTCCCCTCTGCTAGAATACCATGCAGAAGAATCATTGTAGAAAACAACGCTCGGTACATCATTAAATACACTTGTTTTAGTCGACCTGGGCTGCCATAACAAAACAGCATAGGCTGGGTGGCTTAAAAACACATAAATTTACTTTGTCACAGTTCTGGGGTTGAGAAGTCCCAGATCACAATGCCAACATGGCTAAGCTATGGTGAGGGCCCCTTCCTGACTTGCAGATGGACACCTTCCTGGTTGTGTGCTCGTTTGGCCTTTCCTTGGTATGTGTGAACAGAGCATTTTCTTCCCTCCTCATCTTATAATCGATCCTTTTGGCTTAAGACTCCACCCTTATGATCTCATTTCACCTTAATTACCTTCTAAAAGCCCCATCTTCACACACAGTCACACTGGGGGTTAGGGCTTCAATACATGAATCAGTGCAGCAATGTTACTCAGCATCCCATTACAATATATTTCAGTCTTTAGAGGAGCGTGCTCGACTTTTCATAGTTAACCAATTTGAGATCATGGGGCAGAGGCTCAGAGTCTCCAACTTTAAGATTTCTCATATGGTTCATGTGGTTATTAGGATTAAAAGAGTTGAATAACAACCAAAACTATTGAAGAATTTAAATAATTAAAAGTGCCAGTAGAACGAAAGAGGGAAGGCAGAATCCTGACCAGTAACCCCCTACCAGGTACATATCCCGGACACTCAAGTTTAGAATGAGAGGACAGCAGCGGAGGAGACAAAATTTTGTATGATGAGTCTTATTTTCATTTCTTCTTCTTCTTTTTATGAACTCAAAGTTGTAACTCTTTTATGTTTCATGTAAGTAAGAAGGCCTCAGTTCATTTTGGTATAAGGAACTTGAAAAGGAGAGGTGATTCAGAAAAGGAAGCAAGGAAGGCTCTGGGTACCACAGAGAGAACAGATTACACATCGAACTGTCCTATTAGAAATATTAGGAGCCAAGGTAACTGCTTTAGTACAGCTCCTCAGTTTTCTTTGCAACAATATCCTGCCTCGATGTTCCACTGCATGAGCTCCCATTACAGAACCGCAGGCCTCATTGACTCATTATTGGAGTTTGTCACGTATGGAATGGATTAGAATTGCTATAATACCCCGTTATGTTCCCTGTTCTACTCATTATCAGAGCCGGCCTAGGGCGGTGTGCTGGATATAATGCCCGTCCGCGGTGTAGAGAGGGTCAGCTTCATTCAGAGACCTTTAACAGCTCATAGGAAGAACGTTTCAGAAATCACGACTCATATACAAAGAAATGAAACCTCAGCTGCTTGTACACTTGCCGGCTCCAAATGTTATGGTATAGCTCCAGTATTCAAGTTCAAATGCTGAGAGAGTGTTAAGGAGAGCTTGTAGTCGCAGCGAACATGTTGAAGAACAGTTGTCATCGAGATCAATACAGAATTCATTTCACTTGTAGGCTCCAGAGAAGTCCCTTTGTTCTTGATCAGGGTTGTCGGGGACCTGACTCCAGACCTCTTAATTCTCTGGCAGATTGAGTCAGGCCACATGGTAGGGTCTTCACATTCCTAACTCAACCTCTCAGGCGGCTTTCTTGACATCTGGTTTTCTATTTCCCTGTGGTAACCATACCTCCAACTCTACCTTCCTTGACTGCATCCTACTAAAATGCACTGAGAACGCTGGAAACTCTGAAAATCCGAGGGAAAGGCAGCAATCCCACTTGGGTATAGGGTTATAGAACATTAATTGAAGTTAGGTTTTTTTTTTACATTAAAAATTATACAACTACTCTGAAAAAATCAGCAACTCATTTTATGCATACTGGATATTATCATACCTGATGTTTAAATTTGCTTTAGTGCTATTCACACTTGTAACTAAATGCTTGCGTGGGATTATTTGCTTCATGTCTCTCCATAGATAATTAAGTCCTTGAGGAAAAGGGTCTAGCCACTCTTGATGGTCATGTCATCCCTATATTTAAGTATATTTAGGAATCATACTTAAACAGATTCTTGATAGATTGTGGTAATAAAAATGCACGAGCCCATGACTTTTCTAACCTCGATGATTTGGTGAAAGTAACTACTTTAGCCTCTTTTCTCATCTTTCCGTTACTGTTTCTTAGTGCACTTACTTCTGCATGACTGGAGCTTGAACGAGCCTGGGTATATTCTTGTGATCTGGAGTGAGGTCTATCAGGAAGTGGCACATTCACATGTTACAGAGCCTCTTTAGATTCTTAAATAATTATGATACGAGAGTAAGCCACATGGCATAGATGGAAGATCACTAGACTGGAAGCCAAAGTCATCTTACTTTAACCAAACTATCCTAGGTTGTTACTTAATTTCCCTGAACCTGCTTCCTCCTTGAAAAGGATTGAAATGAAAATGCCTATTATACCTTGGGGATATTTTGAATCTGAAATGGGAAAAGAGCAATGGCCATGCCTGGTATGTAGGACAAATTCAATTCATGTTGAATCTGATCACCGCAAAAATAAGCAGCTGTCGGATACAGTTTAGATGTGTAAGATAAGTGCTGTTCTCCCAACCTGACCCCAGGCACAAGCTCTTCAACCGTCCAGCTGGGCCTCTCATTGCTTAGCTCACCGCTCACCGCTCCAGCACACTGTCATAACATTTCGGCCCTTAGACTATTGGAGCAGCTTGTAACATTGAGAACCCTTAAGTCATCTTGCAAAGGCCTTAAGAGAAAGGACCAGAATTACATAATCTGTACTATGCGGGTGCTAGAAATTCCCCAATTTTAGGATGGAAAGGACTTGTGAGTGCCCTAAATTTCTGTTCAGACTATCTCTCTGAATTTAGAAAATGTACAGAAATCACCCCACAAGATTTACGAGGTCAAGGTACACAAGGATTGTCAGGGGGACTGAGCACCTGTCTTCCTTATGCTTCTCAATCGTAGCCAGAGAATGAACCATGGGCAGAAGCCAGAGGGTACAGCAGTAGAAATCATGGGAAAATTACCGAGATGTATTTAAAAATATCAGGTTTTCAGATATCATTAAGACACAATATCTTGTCTTTCTCAATTGTAAAATAACAGATAAGGGAGATTCTGGAATTCTCTAATTAGACCATTGTCTCTTCTGTAGTCCCTATGGATTTATCAGGTTTCACATCTCAAACTACTAAACATAATCAAAGGACGGTCTCAGATGGACTCCCATGGTGTCTGTTAAATGAATTAGTTTCTTTTGGTTATATAGAGTATAGCGATATCCCTCAAAATTTGTCTATACCACCGTGATTCAAATATTGTTAAAATAATTTCTTTTTCACAAAATACTATCATAAGCTATTAAATTTTCCAGTGATTTTCAGTTATGGAATATGCAACCCACGCTCATTTTTGTAGATTTCTGGTTGCTTAAGCTCTGCCAATATAATGACTTCATTTTAAGTCCTTTGTTAATTGTTTTTATTTTTCTCCACTAATCTTCCTGCTAACTGCTATTTGACCTTCACTAAGGAAATTAAAAACCTGCCCACCACCTTCTGGCATTCGGTCTCATGGTTGTTCTTTGAATAATCGTGATTAACATCTGTGCAGAATGATTTTTATTCATAGAGTTCTGAGGCGTTAATTAGTGTTGTAACATCGCTCAGAGGTAAGTAATTCTGTTCCTCACACTTTTTGCACAGGAGAAACTGAGACACAGCTGGGTTAAGTCAGTAACCTAAGCTCATGCATAAGAAGGTGAAGGATGGACCCGGACCTGAGTGCTCTACGGCTTCTCTGTGCCTGGCCCCCGGGAGCAGTCCGTCTGCCACTGCTTGGGTGGCATCACATTCTGGAGTTTCCTGTGTGGTCAGAAAAAAACTTACTATGGTCCTTACAGTGGGGCCCTTGATTAGAGTCTCATAAGGAGAGACATTTTCTTAGAAGTCGAACTCGAAAATAAGTGTGGGTTTTCCCTATGGAGACTCAGGGGAAATATGAAGCCCCCCTACTGAGACATATGAAATGCAGTGAAGGCACATATACGCTAGTCAACCAGGTCTCTTCCTGTTAGCGTCCTTACACCCACTGGCTTGGCGAGCGTTCCTCTTCCCCAAGACCTCTGTCCCAGAATCTAATGTAGGACTAAGGAGGAAGAACTCACTGTTGTACATTTCTATATCAAACCTCAAACCAGAATGGATTTTAATACGAAGCGTATTAAGAATAAAATATTTTAATATTATTTGGCTTTTAAGGTATGAGTTAACAACTTCCCACATGTTGTATATGGTTTGGTCACAATCCAATTGATAACAATGAATATCTCTTTGGCTAAGCTTAATTTTTAAGTCAACATTTAATTAATAAGACTTAGGAGGGTCGCCATTTTGTATGTACACATGCTTAAATATTTGCTTAATTGTCAGAGACACAATTTTAAAAGACATTCCATTTTTATTAATTTGCAACTTATTTTTAAGATCTTGGTATTTTATAGGAAAAGACGCAATGAAATTATATATTTGGTCTTCTCCCAATTTTTGCCCCAAAAGCAAGATTTTTTTTTTCCATTTCAAACAAAAATGAAAAGGTTTTTGGAGTAATTAACTGGCCTTTCTAGTTGCTTTTATGGAGCCACAAAGGAGCCATTAAATGCCCTTCTGGACTCTTCTCACCCTTCTCTTCTCTCTGAAGTGAGGCAGACGTGAGAACCCACACGCTGCAGCCAACGAGGTAGCTCTGCAGACCCACTGGTCAGTCTGTCTTGTTCTGAGGTTAGGCGGAGGGAAGTAGACACTGATGGAAAATATTTGATTTAACTGCAGGATCCAGGAGATAGGCACTATTATCACTTTATGTAAGAACATTCTCAGATAAAATATTGATTTATGTGATTTCTTAACCTATACTTGATCCATGTGGTCATGCAGCAATCCAGTGAGCTGAATTATATACTATAAACTACCTTGTCCCAAAAATAAATCTAGAAATGAATGGGAGACGGGAAGCATGGCACACGTTGGGAAGCAACTTGTGCAGGAAAGTCATCAATTATATTTAAAGGCGCTGAGTGTTGTTCGTTCTACTTCTGCAATAAAAACTGGAACTGCCACCATCTCTTCATTCTAATTGCAACAGCTTAATCCTGGTCTTTCCTCAAATTCTCCTCCTTCTTGTTTAACTTAATGAATAGAATCAATATTTATTTACAGAGAAAATCTTTTAGAATGCAATGGATCATGTCATTTACTGCCCTATTTGAACTTCCTAGCTCCTGAGGGCCCAAAATAAAATTAAAATTGCATAGAGGGAATACATACTATTCACCATATGGTTTCTATATAGTCTGCAAGTTCCTACTGGAGCTTTGGGGTTCATTCAGACCTACTGTACTGCTAATTTTATTTGCCTGGAAAAAAAAAAAAGGTGTTCTGTACCCTGGGATATCATGATGCTCTCCTAAGAATGTCCTTCTTCTCTTTGTCAGCTAAATAAAATCTTCCTTTTCAAGATGCTCCATCAGAGCTATTTTAGGAGCACAGTTCCTACCACCCTCCCACAAACAACAGTTAGTTATTCCTACCCCATGCTTTAAATAAATCTCTGTTCACACATATCACAATGTACTGTAATCATGTTAAGGGCAGAAATGATTTCCTTTACTTGAAAGGCACATAATAAGGATCCAATAATTGTTTATTGAACCATCATTTCATCTATCCTATATTGTTCTTCCTATGTAAATAATAGTGTTGGAATAAGTTTCATTAATATCCTGTGTTATTAGTTACTTTATTTAACCAAGTCTCAGTTGTGTCACATGGAAAAACCTGTGAAAATTATAATTATTCACTTCACAAGGATATTATTTAGATCAATTAGTAGACTCAAAGTGTTTGGGAAACGTAGGACATACTGTGAAGGTGTTAAGTTCTGTTACCTAAGAACAGCCTTAAGGTTTCCTAAATGTCAGGAGTAAAGTTTGAGAACCTGCCACCACAGAAAATCTGTAAGGTGTAAGGTAGCTGTGAAGTTTCCTTTTAAGTAATTTTGGTTTTGAAACTTCACATTATTGGTTGGAAATTGAGTTTATAAGAATAGGAATAAGGGGGAAGCGAAGTGTTCAGTGTTTTGCAAACACATGTGTGACTGTGTATTTATAGGCACATATATGTTACATAGATGTACCATGGTTGCACAAGTATATGAGATATAGATGTACAAAATCATGATGCACATAAATCTAAATATTTTACACACATGCAAATAGAGACAGAGACAGATAAAGAACGATTAGTTAGTTAGTTAGTTAGTTATTCCTAGCAAAGCCACTGAGGTTAAAGAGGGCTCTTTGGGTCACACTCCCAATTTATGAGCACCAAAATTTTATGCCCTTCCCTTTTAAGCCGCAATACATATCTTCATGGTTTCAAAGCCAACTGCACATCAGTAAATTCATTAGTTCTCAGTGAATTTCTTATTTACTGACTTTGTGAATTATTAGTTCAGACATGGATGCACATAGCAAGTTTCTATAATGTTTGAAAAGTTGCAAATTTTTTTCATGTATGTTTGAGATGAAGCCCTGTTCTGACATTATCAGGTTCAGAGAATGGGTAGTTAGCTTTAAAAGTATGGTTTCATTGAGGAAGCTTAAAAATTATACATACTTAGCTTTGTTTTCTTTATAAAATTTACATTAATTTGTCAATCTTTTGATATTATGTCAAGGTTGTTTTTTTTTTCCTTTATTCTGGATTCCCTGCTTTGAATTTCATTTTCTTACTTAATCCACATCTGAAATTTATTATATATAATTTCTGGACTCAGTTTTCTTAAAGATGAACAAGAATTTAAAGATATTTGTTGAAGCCAGTAGAGTGCAAATTTGATACATTTTATGATGTTCCCCTCAATTTTTAGTTTTCTTGATAGACCTGAATTGATAAAGAATTTTGATAGATTTACATTTATGGAGTGAGTCTTTCCAAAGCATTCAACTTAGTTTACATGTAATGACTCTTTTTACAGGTATATTTCCATTGACATATGGAGTGGTAAATTTCAGTATGCAGTTAGGGCACCTGAGCCATAAGTACCTAAGCCCATATTCCCTGGGTTCTTGTCGAGAACTTTTTATTTGCTAAGAAAATGCATTTTTCTTAAATGCTTACTAGTGCCCAACACCATACCCTATTTATGCTTCTATAACAACATGTGCTTCTCATATTGCATGTGAGTTGGGCTATAAAAATCAATTTACCCTTGGGGTTATTCTCACAGATGTCAAGGCCTAGGCCAAGGAGAATGGCAAGACTCTCTTCCACTCTGTGGTTTATGGACATGTGATTCTGGCTAATTATGAAATGGAGTAGGTAAAACAGTATCAGGTAAGTAGAACTGAATGTGTAGCTGCTAAATGTAAGGACGATAACTTGATGCTGGGCAATCATGGGGGAGAGAGATTCGAATCCATGAACACCTGTGAAAGTGCTTCCACCTCTGTTTCATCTGGCTGGACTCATTGGCTCTCACATCTTCTGAATAAAGGGCATCTTCGCCCATTCAATCCTTTGGCACTCCCCAGCTGGACAAACCGCGCTCTGAAACGTCTGAGAAAGACTACAAATGCTCCCACAGCAATGCAATCTGCCAGACTGCTATTTGTCCATAACTCATATTGCACTTATTTTTGTACAGCACTTTATTACCAGGCAGATCAATCAATTTCAGATGTTACTGCATTTTTTATCATCTTCATGACGTAGGAAAGAAATGAAAATACGAAATAGTAATGTGTCTTGCCTTGCCTTTCAAACAAGTAAACAAATAAAAAAGGTGTTCGGGGTCCGATGCTGTTCGATTGTTCATGGCTGCACTTCTTAGGTGACTAGGCATTGAGATGCAAGATGGATCTGCAGTCTTCTCTGCCAAGTGCTTGTGTTCATTTTCAGCTTGACTGTTTTCCTTCTTAAGGGCAAACAGTGGACAGGTCCATAAGTTTTGTTTAATTCTATAGTTGCTTTGTCTTGAAAATAGACTAATGTAATTGATGTTTCACTTTAAACAGAGCACACTCTATAGTGATTGCAACGACTTGTCTAGAATACCCAGTTCTGAGGGGGGGACCCCCCAAAAAACCCGGAATTTATTTATAAAGAATTGTGTACTTATTCTTACATGTTTAAAGTTTAGTCATCTTCAAAGTACTCTCCATTTGATGCAATACACCTATGGAGACATTTTTTTCCACCACTCAAAACCATGTTGAATGTGTCCATTTTGATGCATTTTAGTGCTTCTGCTGTTTTTTGCTTCACCTCTTCCACATTGTCAAAACATTTCCTTTTGAGGACTTTTTTTCATCCGGAAAAGAAAACAAGAACAAGTTGTTTGAGATCAGATCAGGTGAATAGGGAGGGTGGGGTACAAGGGTCATGCCATTTTTGGACAATAACTGCAGAACACTCAGTGCGATGTGGGCAGGTGCACTCGTAAATCACCCTCATGAAATGCACAAATGCATTGAAAGAGTCTTTGGAAAAATTCACTGAAGCTCAATGTAGACTCTCACAACCACGAGAGATGGTACACTGATACAGATGGGTTCCTAGAACACTCAGTGGGGGAAGCCTGTACTACAAGGGGTCTGCCCTCCAGAAGATAATTCCATTGGGGGGGTCCTCTTCTTATAATGTTTTAAATATAATGTTATACTCATAGATGAGACAAGAGAATTTGTAGAAAGAGATGCTTTAAATGTGGGTCATTGCTTTGATTCAAGACAGAAATGTCTCAGCAATTTAAACATAAGAAAAATGTTTGAATCATGACTTGTGATCAACATGAAAACATAGCTCTGGATCACAAGTCTATGCTGCCGCTGTTGTCAGCAAGACTTCTAGTTTCAGTTCCAATTGTTGCTTTCATTCCTGCTCCACGAATCAATGAGCTGAGGTGGGGTAGCCTTAGCCAACAGGTTTGAGGTGAGGGTTCCTGAGAAAGCTCTCATCACATAAGGAGCAATCTCACCAGCTAGTGAAGCCAGGCCACCCCAACAAGGAACAGAGAATGTTGCTATTGTCTAGAATTAAAACTACTTTAATATGGTTAATATTTGAAGCTTTGAAGTTTACTCCAGCTGTTAGGAGGAACAAACATTTTATTATTAAATGTCTGCAGTCCAGTTTCCAAAACATAGCTGGTCTCATCTTGACAAATGGTGTTTTACATGACAGACTGAAGTATTCCTTTCTTGTATGTATATAAAATCCAGGGGTGGAATAAAGCTTTATTAAATATTTAAAGCCACAGACCACTAAGCATGGAAATCACCATCCCTAGCAAAATTGCAAAGCAGTGACGCTCACGTTTGGGCTTTACATCTCTCTTTTTTCTCTAGTCCCTTTCTTTCACCTCTCTTTTGGTGCCCAATAAATCAGTGGTGGGATGGGAAGATCACCAAGCTTTGAGTTAGAGGAGTCCAGTTTGCATCTTGCTAATCAAGATTACAACGGGGCCTTCCCTCAGAAAACATAGTAACAACAAAGATGAAACCATTACATAGTCAAATGCTGTTCTAAGCGATTTCATACATTAGCTCATTTAATCCTTGAAGACCCCATGATATGGGTACTCTCGTTATCTCCATTTTACAGATGGGGAAACAGAGACACAGAGTGGATACTTGCCTGAGTTCACACAGTTAGTAATGGTTAGAGCTAGGTTGTGGATTCAGGCAGTCTCGCTTTAGAGCTATGACTCTCTGTACAACGCTCTTCGGGTTAAATGAAAGAAGACATTAAAATATGAGCATGCAATAACCACTTGTGAAATGCCTACCTAATAGTCACTCAACTTTTCTTTCTTAGTGTGACTTGCCATTTTATTTGGGAGAGTTACAAGGCCCAGATAAAAGACATTTCCCAGCCACTGAGAATACAGAGATGTTGGCAGGAATTATTAAGTAAAATGTCGCAGAAAACCCCTTGGGGGGAGGAGCAGACAGTTGGTCTGTGTCAATTTTGCCCATCCCTCGTTCCTTTCTGCTTCCTTCCTGGATATGATTGCTGGAGCTCCAACTGTCACCTTGCCCCACAAAGAGACCTTGAGGGTGTAAGCCACCTGCTGAGACTGGAGAAACAGAAAGATAGGACACTGGGTCCTTGGTAACAAATGGAGCCACTGCCCCCACCATAGTTGCTTTACCTTGATAAATATTTTTAATGCAGATAAATTAATTTCTAGTTTGTTAAAGCTGTTCATTTCTAGTCTCTTAACAGCAGCTGATATTATTAATTGATTAAGAAGTCTTTACATTTTTTAAGGTTTTAGGTCAATAGAAACAGATTTTTTTTCAGTGCACTCTTAGTGCCAACCACTGTGATATGGGTGTGAAAGGAACTCAAAAAAAAATTATACTTGCTTTTGCTACACAAGGAACTTATTTTTCTTGCTATAGAGATAAACACACAAAGCAACATTGAAATCCCGAATAGTTTCTGTAGATTTGGTATACTCTCAAAATTTAGAGAAAAGAGCAATTTGAATGGCTGGAGCACCCAGGGAAAGATTTCTATAGATGGTGGGATGTGAGTTCAGAATTGGAGGATGAACCAAGAAAGTTAGGAAGAAAGGTCAATCATTCTGGAAAAAGTGATAATACTAATATAATTGTAGGAATGTTTTCATGGGGCTATGAAGAGAGCGGTGTGATTAGAACAGTATGCTAAACAACATAATATATGTAAAAGCTCTTGGCAGTGTGCCAGACACATATTTTCTTTTTTTTTTCTGTTTTGAAATAGAATAAGCATCTTTTTAAAAAATTGTCGTTCAAGTACAGTTTTTCCATTTCCCCCTACTACTCATCCCACCCCCGCTTTCCTACCTCCCACCCTCGATCCTACCCCCTTTTGGCTTTGTTTGTGTCCTTTATATATGTTCCTTGATTATCCTTCCCCTGTTTGCCCCTATTATCCCCTCCCCGCTCTCCTCTGATTACTGTCAGTTTGTTCTTTATTTCAATGTCTCTGGTTATATTTTGCTTGCTTGTTTTTTCTGTTGATTAATTTCCACTTATTTAGTATATTTACCTTGCGATATTTCAATAGTCGCTTCATCCATATCCCAGATTCTAACCTCTCCCACCCCCAAAATGGTTTTCTATATTGTTCCTAAAGTAGTTTTTCAAATAACAAATCAATTCACATTTCTCTCATGGTTAAAATTATTCATCGAATTTCTGTTGGGTATTGGCAATAATCCAACCTCATTGTTTTAGTTCTGTAAGTTGACGTCTATTTAATTCTGCAAACGTTTCCTCTGCCCATTCATTTCTTCTAATAAAAATGAACAACTTAGGGTCCAATAACATGTGTTGCTGTTTTCACAAATTTGTGCCTGTGAACATGCTGTGACTTCTATCTGGAATGTTCAGCAAGCAAATGCCTTTGCCTTTCAAGTCCCAGTTTAGATATCAGCCTTTCGCTCAAACTCAGGTAAAGTAAACCTATCCTTTGTGTGTGTGTGATATGTATGTATAATTGAAAATACATTAAATTTTTTAAAGTTCAGAGGTTTTGCTAAGAAAATTTTATAATACGAATAAAAATAAAATATGGACAAATGCAGGAATACAAGATATTTTATTTTAAATTATTTAATACAATAGCTTAAGTGGCTGCAAATATGGTTCAAAACTTCTTGACAGCCAGAGAGGGAAAGAGGTTTTTGAGATGCAGAATATTGATGAGATACATTTTTAAAAAGCCAGTTGCTCAAGAACTATATAACTTTCCATCATTCTGAAAGAAATTTCTCCCAAGGATCTTCATAAATAAGCTATTAGCTAACAAACTAATGAACATTTTCAGCTATATTCAGGATTGTCCTTCAGCCAGCACGTATTAGTATGACCATTCTGGTTATTAAAATATTGAAGCGCTTCTTTACTGACCGGTAAAGAGCAGGGCCCTGAATGCCTCTTCTCCGGCATCTCTTCTGTGAACCCTCCCTCCGGACACTTTGCTCGACCTCGCCATCCGACTACCGGGATGAAATCCGCAAGGCATTGGGAGAGGAGAGACAGGAGCTTCAAGATCTGCTCCAGCTTGTATTTCTCCTGATGGGTCAGTGTCCCTGCCGCACCAGCTGTTCAATATGTGGACTGTCATCCCCAAATTAAGACTGCATACCCCCTGGGACATAGGGACCCGATTCCCTACATTATGCAGCCACTGGGATTTCTCACAGTACTTCAAAGTTAACGTGTCGTGAATTGAGTTACCAAAGAGTTGAATAATTGAGTGGAGTTTCCTCAACCCAAGCGGATGGTGCAACGCCAAAGTACAATGTATTCAAAGAAAATCTAAGGGGACCAAAAGATGTATACTTCTTTGAACAGAATAACGATTCATACTGGCAACACTCCAAATAAAATTATTTATCTTAGTCAAAATTTTAGTAAGAATTAGCAACAACGGGGTACTTCAGGCTTTGACTTTCAGCGAGACTTGAAGGGCAGTTGTTTCGTGTTGCTAACCTAAGGAGTCACAGGCTTTGATCATGTGTCACGTTGAGGAGAGCTATGGAAATTTTCAGTGAAACTGGAGAAGCCAGAACACAGCAATCTGGAGAGATGGCCACTATGTCTCCACACAGGAGTGGCAGCAGGCTTTTCCTCAGAAGGTAGTTCTGGGGCCAAATATGACACAACGTGCACCAGAACCCATTTATACACCAGAACTCATGGCCAGGTTAGCCACCACAGGAAATTAGCAAAGCATATAAATTACTCTCTGGTTGATCATCTTTTTTTCTTCATTTTAATTCAACTTTCTTGATATAATTTACATACCATAAAAGGAATGCAGCTGAACCTAACAGTTCGATAAATTTTAATAAATGTGATCATGGGTGAAATCCATCCTCGATCAAGTTTTAGGATATTTTCATTATTGCAGCAAGTTACTTATGACTCTTTTCAGTCGGTATCCTACCTCCATCGCCGCTACAGCCCCAGACAACTATTTTTGTGTTTTTTATCATTATAGATTAGTTTTACTGTTCTAAAATTGTGTTAATGGAATTGTTCAATAATTACTTTTCAGTGTCTGTCTCATTCACGCAGCATAAAATTTATAACAATGATCCATTTGTAGTTGTTCTCATTGCTAAGCAATGTAAACCATTATGTAAATGGTACAATATATTTATTCATTCAACTGTTAATGGACATGAACTCTGTTTCTAGTTTTTCAAGAATAAACTACTAAGGACAATGTTGCTGTAGGCCTCTATTAAGGGTTTAATAAACCCTTTTTATTAGGATTTGGACACCTTTGTGTGAGCATATTTTATTTTTGTTTTTGGACTTCATTTTAATTTAAAAATAATTTCAGATTTACAGAAGCATTGTAATAGGAGAGAAAGTTCCCATTTCCTCTTCACACTTAATGTTAACATCTTTGGTAAAATTTTCAAAACTAAGAATTTAATATTGGTACATACTACTAACTAAACTGTAGACTTTGTTTATAGTTCCTGGTTTTCCCACTAATGTCTTTTTTGTGTTCTAGGACTCAGTCCAGGACACGGTGTTCCATTTAGTTGTCATGTTTCCTTAGTTTCTTGAACCGATGAGTTTTTCAGCTTTTTATGTTCTCGACATTTTTGAAGAGTAGTGGTCAGGTATTTCGTAAATTGTCCTTCAGTTGGATTCATCGTTTTCTAATGACTAGACTGAGAATATGAATTTTGAGAGGAAAAATCACACAGGCGATATGCCCTTTTTACTGTGTTGCATCAGTTATGTGATACCAAGGTCTTATGACTGCTGATGTCAAGCACGGTTAAAGTAATGCCTGACAGTTTCTAAACAATGAAGTCATCATTTTTCCCTTTCTGTGTTCTATGTTATTTCTATATCGACTTATATATCTGTACATATTAAGTGTGTATGCGTACTTACATATTAATGTATAATAAAATTAATTCATACAGATATGCCAAACCCCGATCTACTACCACAGGATTCATTGTAACTTGCCCCTTCTGCACATCTGTGACTTCACATTGCTGACTAGCAGTCTCTGACCGTGAGAAACTTGTTAACATTATTTAAAATACAGGATCTGGCAGAAGTAATGCCTGCTTGAATGTGCTTGGTCAGGTAATAATATGGGTATAATAATTTATAGTTTTAATTTGAACATTTCACCTAAAATGTCATATGGCGTGCTTGAGTGTGATATTGTTATGTTACAGAATCACAGGCTTATGATTTTGTAATAAAAGATTTTGTGATAAAAAAAGGGGCATTATTTGTGCTAGACACTGTAAGTTACTCATTTGTTCAATTCTAGTACACAGACAATGGTTTTAGAGTTGCTGGCATATACTCCCATGAGAAACAGATTTATTTCAGAGTACTGTGTTTGTACATTTCTTTTTTGTCTTTATCCTTAGAGTATCAAGTCAAAACACCATTTATTACCAAGCTACTTTAGTCAGCTCCCTTCTTTCCCCATCATGACCACTGACCACAGCTTACTACCTACTAATTCTGTGGCATTGGAAAAATTACCTGACCTCTTTGCCTCAGCTTTATCATTTGTAAAATGTAAAGTACAACAGTAAGGACTTTGTTGACTGCGAGAAGACCTTGGAACATTAAAAACACCAGATAAGTGCTTGCTACTATTATATCATCACCCATTAGTCATTATCAAAGCCATAAATTGGCTTACAATCATTACACACATTCTGCCCTCTTTGGGTTGTGAACTTTTTGAGAATAAAAATTAGGTCTTTTGTTTCATTATGCAGAGTTTTGCAAGATAAGTTCTTGAAAGATATTTACTGATGTTATTGAGTAGTACGTATTTATTTAGCTAAATTTTAGTAAACAAACAAAATGAAATAGTAAATGCATATTAACATGCTAATAAATGATAATAGTTCAATGTTATCTTTTCCTAGTCACAAGTTTGTGTTTTGACATAATTCTTGAGAAAGTACCTATTCATATATGCATGTTCTCTCAGAAAAATGTCTAAACTTCAATGTGTTTGATCTCACTCTTTAGTTTAACAATTTTTTCCAGTTACTTTGGGGGCAAAATCTAACATAATATGTCAGAAGAGCTAACAAGACCTCTTTTATTGCTTTATCTTAAAAGAAAAGGCTTGAACAAGATAGTACAAAAGGAAGAGTAAGTCAAGAGATAGGAAAGTAAGAACAAGAAGATCACAATCTCTCTGAAAGAAGGATGGTTATTTATCAAGGGTTAAAATGCAAACATGAGGTCATGATTTATCCTTAGGAGGAAGATATGTCATCCTCTTTTATAACGACAATTTTATTCTTCCGGTAGTAATCTGTTTTGTTGCTGTGCTCCCTTTGATTCCCACAAGTACTTTGCATTAGAGATATATGAGGTATTTTTATCTGTCTTTATTTTGAATCTTTAACGAGGAGTTACTTTAGGCTAAACATCAGAAATAAAATAACAAATACATACGTTTCAAACTGTGTTATGAAACCTTCAAGAAAGAACTTAAATTGTCTAAAAAAATTACTATTATATAACAAAAATGATTAATGTAATTTCTGGTGTCTGGGAAATTTTCATAGTATACTGATGGAAAAGAAGATAAGATTATTAGGTAATAAGAAACAGATTTCCCCAGACTTCCATAAAAACTTTGTAAGGTCAGATTTATATGCATTTTACAACTTTGTAGATTCTTCAGTGGGGCAAGTTTATATCAGCCACAGTATGTTACAACTCTATGTTGAGGTAAAATGTATTGCCTTCCTAGGGAAGGAGACACAATATTTCTGTTGTCACTAGCACTAGCGTGACACAATATCCAAAAGCTTAGATTTCAACCGGAGCTGGAACATTAAACTGCTAGGTAATGAAAAATAAAAACTGCATTATTGTGTTATAGCCAAGATAATAAAATATCTTTAGTGAAGTTACATAGCAGTTGTTAATCTTTTTCCCATAAAACATTTTTTAATTAAGCATTCTAGTCATTGTACTAAACCAAACATTTAGAAAATATGAAGACCAATAAGATGCCCTATTTGGACACATACAGAATTATAATATAGGGTTAAAATTGGAAGAGATGGAATTAATGATTTTGGAAACATGCAAGTGAGAAGCAATATTAAAATCTTGTTACTTTTTAGTGAAATCAGCAACAAAAAGCAACTTAGTGAATGACCTGCTCAGAAGAGGACTTATCTTGATCCAAAGTGCCATTGTTGCACTGAATTGTGGTCCTTTTAATATCAGCACATTTCATGGAGAGACGCAGCTAGAAAACGTTTAAGCAAACACACATCTTATTTTCTAACTAATAATAATATGATTTTTCATATTATCATCTAAAGTTTCCTTATTTAGTATGGCGAAGTTTGTTTTTTTCACATTTAAAGTACAAAAATTCTTTAAATTTTTAGCCATTGGCAAATATTCACATTTAGCGTATCGGTATATATTGCTTTTTCTAATATCATTTCAACCACCTCAGCACCTTTAAGATGATTAACATAATTTCAAAGCATAGCAAAGAATATCACAGTATTGTTTGCATTTCTTACTTAGCTGAATACATAGATTTGTTTTTACTTCAATTGACTTTAGCATTGCTGAAAGTTGAACAGCTTTTCTTGAGTCAGGCAGAAGCTTTTGACACATACATTTTAATGACTGAAAATGAACCAGTCAAATCAAGCTCCTTGTTTAAAAAATTTTCTTTTCAGTTCTGAGATAATTGTCAGTTTTAACTGCCTCATATTTCTCAATGTCAAAACAAAATTCACCTTTGTCTACTTGCAGATTTATTCTTCTTGGATTGGTTCTATAATGCACATCACTATGGCTTTATAAGAACATAATTAAATATGGTAATTTCTCCAGTGACAACTATTTATTTATAGTCAATACATATCTCATACATCTAGGTTCATCTTTGTTTATACAAAAAGCTTTTTGTTTCAAATATGCCAATTGTGGGTTAAAGGATATCAGCAAAAGAAAACAAGAAAGACAGTTCCATTTTTAGTTTTCTGAGGTAATTCCAAACTGTTTTCCACTGGGTTGCACCAGTCTACATTCCCACCAACAGTGCACTAGGGTTCCCTTTTCTCCACAATCTTGCCAGCACTTGTTGTTTGTTGATTTGGTTATGATGGCCATTCTGTCTGGTGTGAAGTGACATCTCATTGTGGTTTTAATTTGCATCTCTCTGCCCAGCAATTCCACTGCTGGGATTATACCCTAAAAACCCAGAAACAACAATTCAAAAGAACCTATGTACTGCAATGTTCGAAGCAGCACAATTTACAATAGCCAAGTGTTGGAAGCAACCTAGGTGCCCATAAGTAAATGAGTGGATCAAAAAACTGTGGTACATTTATACAATGGAATACTACACAGCAGAAAAAAAGAAGGAGCTCCTACCATTCACGACAGCATGGGTGGAACTGGAGAGCGTTATGCGAAGTGAAATAAGCCGGGAGGTAAAAGACAAATACCACATGATTTCACTCATAAGTGGAGACTAATCAATAGAACAAACAAGCAAGTTAAATGTAACCAGAGACATTGAAGTAAAGAACAAACTGACAGTTAACAGAGGAGAGGGGGCAGGGAAAGATGGGGGGAAACAGAGTAAGGGTGGTCAAGGAACATATATGGGGGACTCATGGACAAAGTCAAGGAGGGGTGGGGTCATGATGGGGGGTGGGAGGAATGGCGGGGGGAACATGGACAAAACTGTGCTTGAACAACAGTTAAAAAATTAGAAAAAATAATAAAAGAAGAAAAAAATAAAAAAAGAAAGCAAGAAAGAGAAACACATCACTTCTCGTTGTTTGTTTATACAAAATCCATTACACACATGTATTTTTAAGGAATGATGTGGCTCAAACTACACACACAGGTAAATTTGTTGCTCCAGCCAATTGGATGTGGGAGCTCAGATGCAGACCCTAAATTATTTAAGTGGATTTGGCAACAGTGCTCTCAACAGCTACCTGCACTAGACTGGTGTGTTCATTCTCCCAGAAAGAAGTCCCATAGAATCTAAATCACTTCCAGCGAATCTATGGCCAAGGGCCTCAAGAGGAAGAATTGTTCTGCTTCAACAGGAGTAGAAAAAATATTCATATTGCCTTGCAAGAGGCTGTTTCTATTTTTCAAACTTTATTGTTTTTTAAATTATGAAAGCAATATTGTTCATTGTAACAAATTCCAACAATACAGAATAAAATGTTTCAAAACTTCATCCGTTTCCTATAATTCTCCCCCGTCCAAAGGATGATCATTGTTGGGTATCTTTTGTGATTTTAGTGTACACAAACATTTCCAGTGTGTACACATTCTTAAACACATTGAATGGACTATGTGATGCATAACCATGAAGCCTATCACATAGAGATCTACATTCTTCAACTTTGCTGCTCAATATTTTATTATGTGAATACCTTATTATTTATCCAATAATTCCCCTGCTGTAGGTTGCAAAGGTTGATTCGTTTTCTGTTTTCTGTAATAAAACCTGCTGCCATAAATACTCCTATAGAGAAATCTTTGCAGATATGTACAATATTCTTGTAGGATTCTGAGAAGTAAAATCGTTGCTACAAAGAGTTGTGCATTTAATATTTTGATAGAGTATAACAAATTGTCAACACAAATAAGACTACGTTCTCTGATATCTCACCAGATATACTCATGATTCTCTAAATTTTCACGAATTCCAGTCATTATAATTTCTTTTAATTTTATTTCGTACACTTAAATATTTAATCACCTGAAATTTATTTCACCTAGTGTCAGGTGGATCTCAAACATTGTTTTTCCCCAAATGATTATGAAGGCCCAGAATCATTTACGCATTGCTTATCCTTTCTTTAACAATTTTATTAAAAACTGTATTCTGAAATGTAATTTATATAATGTTAAGGTTCTTAGTTACAAAGGGCAAAATTTACCTGGGATAATCTCTGCAGAAAAGGAATTTGTTTCAGGATGTTCTATAGCTCACAGAATCATTGAGGTGCTGAAGGACAATTGCAACCAAGCCTGCAGGATGCTCCCTGAACCACTGTGCACAGTTAGCCCAGACAGTAGCCACAGCCAGCCACAGGACAATGCTAAGTCTGCCACCACTCAAACTAGCAAAAAAGGGAGCCTGCTGACCGGCATGGGCCATACCCGACACGGTTTCCCATGGTGCAGTTTACTGCAGAAAGCTACCCCACGAGCCTGACTTCCAGCTACAGGGAGGCTAGAAATACCAGATTTCATTACATCTGAGATGCTATTGAATTGTTAAACACCTGACTGTTTTATGTGCCACTGATAAAAATAAAACACCGGCAAAATGTTTTCACTTGCAATGCTTACTTCATGATTATTGAAAAGAATACTTTGAATTTATTTAGATAGATTTTTATTACATGTCCTTACACATACATAAAAAGGAAATTACAGGTAAAATTATTTGGTTCAGCTATTCTAAAACTTCATTGAAGGCGTCGGCCTCATTAAGATATCCCTGATTTCAAACAGAGACATAGAGGCAAAGCACATTCTCTATGGGACTTTCTGACAGCACAGAAAGCAGTCTCAAAAGAGATTAGGAGGGACCCCACTCCATCCAGTTACATTTTGAAAACAGGATTGCACCCATCTGGCAAAAATTTCCCTGCTCTTTTCGCCCACTTTTCCATGATCCTATTAGGAAAAGGTTTATATTGTGACAATACTCTGTAAAGCGGCATCAACAAAGTGTTCAATCCAGAATATGGAAGGAGTTTTCCATCCTTTGGATATATAACCAGGAGTTCAGTTTAGGATCATCATTCCTTAGAGGGCTGCCCTGATTGGCTCAGACAACCTCCTAATACATGAAGTACAGAATCTGACATTTGTAACCTCTTGGGGAAAAGGATAGCATCAGGAGAAAAAAAAAAAAAAGAGCTTTTCACAGATGTGAAAAAGTCTGAAGAAAATATGTATGCAAATATAGATTAAATGCTCCAGAAGGAAATTTATCAAATCAATAGCAATGAATAGCTCTGAACATGATATTGAGTTGAGGGAAAGATAGAGAAGATTTGATGGGTCTTTCACTATTTATTTATTTAATTTCTGTTTGAATTTTTAAAAAGTAAAATGTATGCCTGGAATCCCTATGTAGCTAAAATGTTAATGAACATCTCTCTGAGGGTATAGGTTAATATTACCAAGACGTCAGCTGGGTCCTTCCTGCCCAGTGAAACCTAGGTGCGGTTGCCGTAAAATTCCAGTTCCCTGACCTATGGAATAACTAATATCCAGGTTCCAGGAATCTGCTCGTTCATGGCCCTTTGTACTTCTTCCTCTGTGCTATGTGCTAACTGTATAGTAGCAGGTGGGCTGAGACATACAGCTTAACAAGCTTTAGGTTTCTTCTAACCATCTCTTCATGCAAAAGCTATGAGGGCAACACAGACCTTTATGTGCAAAGTGAAGGAGGACTCGATACCACGCAATCTAAAATGTTTATGTACCGCTCTGTTTTCCAAAGGTGCTTTTCACTGCTCTTCCACTCCACCTCCCTCTCCCCTTTCTCCTTCCCACAGCTCCAAGACTCCTGAGATATCTGCCTCCCTTTCAAATTTTTCAATTCTTATCTTCCTATTTGCCTTAGTTATAGAGCCCCTACTGCCAATTTTCACAGAAAAAATATTTCAAGGTGCTCTTCAGAATAATGTAGTGATTTTAGAGAGTAGTTATTGTAATAGGTACCAGTTATCATTACCTGTCATGTTATACCTTCCTCCCTTGAAAGAAAAATAATATTTGTAATTCTTAAACATTTTCTGAGTCAAGGGTCATTGCTTTTCCTTGTACTTAGAATTTTCTTGCCTGGTACTTTCTGCCTAAAAAAAGGCAGGGAGCATCTCTCATGTTCTTCAAGCTTCTCGTGAACCATACTGGTTCCAGCTGGTTGAGAAAGGATCTTTGCTTCCCATTATGTCTGCAACTAGGTTGAGTCATACTTGAAAGAGCTCTAGGTCCCCAACTGCTTCCAGCCCAGAAGAGATAATTCAGTCTTGTCCTGCACCAAATTGCTTCTGCAGTGACTTAACACCGCCAGGGCAGATTTTTCAACTAAGTTCAATAGCGCCCACTTGTATGGCTCATTACAATCACCTTTGATTTGAAAATATATGTGGTGTACTGTTTAGATAAATATCATTGATAATTACAAAAAATAGGATCCTGGACTAAACTAAATGTCAATCAATAATGGAATGAATATATGCATATTTCTTTGCAATAGGCAGTGGGGTACTATATAGCAACGAAGAATCAGTGATTCAGAGATAAATGCAATAAACTGAACAAATATCATGATCCTAATATTGAGTGGAAAACAAGTTATACGTGAATACTCATAGTATAATTCCATTCATACAAAATTCAAAAGCACACAGTTTAAACCAAATAAAAACATACAATGTTACAAAGTATACTATTTATTACATATATTTGTAATACAAGTATATTTTCTGTGTAATAACAATAATTTATTATTATATCAAGATGCTATTTATCTCTGAAAGGAGGTAAGTGGGCGGATTGGGAGGCATACTCAGGAGACGTCAAAGACATTTGTAATAATTTACTTCTTAAACTGGATGGTCATCAGGCAGAGTTTTGTATCATTTTATTTGTGCATTATATAACACTGTAAGTATTGGGGTACATTTATAAATCTCCCTATATTGTAAAATAGTAACTAAAACTCTTCTGCTATACTAGTCAAATCCTGAGATTGTTTTTAAGTTTTGAAATCCATAGTTTGGAATACATTTGAGGACTAAGGTTCACTAGATCTTTGCTCAGGTGACCATGTCGAGAGAAGTGCTCGGTACTGGGGCAAGGAACCCCCTTTACTGTCACTTCCAAATAAATCATCTGTTTTTCTGTAACTTTAGGAAGAGAAACTATTTTGCTAGCTAAATGTGCTAGCTATGGACAGCAGACTCATAAAGTGTCTGGACCCTGAGGAAGAGATTCACAAGAGATTAGGACGTGTAGATGAGAGCATTGAATGAAAGGGACCGCTGAGCACCCTGGAGAGTGGTCTCCAAGAAGAATAGGCTGAATGGCAAGAGATAGCAATCAGGTGAAATTTCATCCTGGAGATTTCTGTGACGTAGGAAGATTTTTACAATATCTTCCTCACTTTGAGCCCAACAATTAAGAACAGGTGTTTGAAGAGAAATTGGCAACTAATGAAAGGGACTGAGAACAAAGCTATGGAACCTTAAAACAAGTTCTCAGATTGTATCTCTCAAGAGAGGCACTTTTAACTGACATATGCCCGCCCCAACCACCCCAGAAGCAATCACACCAGCAACTAAATTCTGCCACGCAGAAGAGACACATTCCTTTTACACACACTCCATTCGCCAAAGCAAGTCAATGGCAATACCTAACTTGGAGAAGAGCAGGGCACACAATTCTCCAGAAGCAGAGAAGTATTTGCATAGCCACTCACAACCAGTGATGCCTACAGGCCAGAACCGAAAAGCATTTCCATTTCCTTTTTATTTTATCAATGTGTGAATGGTTCTTTAAGAAAAAAGAAAAAAATATGTATCCAATCTAATTCCAAATAAAAATATCAACTGTAAACCTAGAAATATGGAGAAATCTCTTGTCAAATGTCTGCTTTCATCCACTCAATAGAAGAGATGAAATTAATGTGAAACTGCCTGGAAATGGGGAACTATTCATTATATGAGCATTCATCGCCCAGCTTTCAGGGAGTTCATGACTCTGGACAGTGTATAGCAAAACAGCTTTTGCCCTTTAGAGAGCTCCCCCTTGGAGGAAAAGATAAACCTCCCATATATCATTTCAACAGACTCTTCATAGATCACAGGCTGCTTGAGTTTTAAAAACAGGAAAATATGTTAGGAAGGAGAAAAGTGGGTGGGAAATGGCAGAGTATTATCTAAAACAGAGCAGCAAGAGATCACTTTTGAACAATGTTGCCTAAACTACTTCTCTATCTTTTCTGTAGTTAGACATGTTAATCAATTTTTAAAAATTAAACAGTTGTAAATCTTGTGATTAAAAATCATAGTTCTAGCCCTGGCTGGTGTGGCTCAGTGGACTGCATACCAGCCTGCAAACCAAAGGGTCGCCAGTTCAGTTACCGGTCAGGGCACACTCCTGGGTTGTGGGCTGGGTCCCCAAATGGGGGCATGCGAGAGGCAATCAATTGATATATCTCTCACACATCGATGTTTCTCTCCTCTTTCTCCCTTCCTTCCCCCCTCTCTAAAAATAAATAAATGAAGTCCCTTTTAAAAATTGTGGCTCTTACACTGCTGTGACAAAAATTAGGGGAACATTTAGCTGGAAGGGATTTACAACTCTTTTTATGCTTTTCTCATCTTTTGAGAAACACCTTAGGATAAGCTAAGTCAGGTTTTAAAGTCACATTTTGTACAATTTTTCTGTATCTTTACTAGCCATTTTTTCTTCCCTAAGTGCCCTTGGATATAAATAAAGTGAAATCTCATAACTTTATTTAAATCACCAATTCTCAAAGATTTATATGCTTAAGATCCTCATGGTTTACTTGTTTTTAAAAAAAATTCTTATTTCTGGATATTGTCTCTGAGATATTGATTCAGAAAAATTCAGCAATCTCCATTTGGAACCAGGTCTCTTGCTGGTTCTGAGGTTAGAATTCTGAATATCACCCTTTGAGAAACATTATTGTTACAAAGTGATCAATAACATAGATCAATCCATTCGAGTTTTTTTTTTCCTCCAAAATCTGCAATAAAATGGATGACTAGGAAACTGACTGGTTACCATCCACGGTGACACTCTAAGGAAGCTGTGTGTTGGCATTTGCTATGCTGTGACTTCCATCAAACTATTGGTAGTAGAGCTCCACCACTAACGAGGTGCTAAACTAACCCCTGTGGAGAGCCAAGATAAGCAAGACATTGGCACTGACCTCAAGGGGTTTACAGTCTTTTAGAGGAGTAAAGGCAGGCAGATCAGTTACAAAGGAGAGATAGATGCAAGGAAGTAGCACTTGGCTGAGCCTTGAAAGGAAGACGAACATTTTAACAAGCATCTAAATGAGTCAAACACATTCTCATTACCAGGGACAGTAAGGATATAGGCTTAGATAAGGAGCTGTGCAATCATTTGCTAGAAAACGGCTCATCACCCGGGTTGACTAGACTGTCATGATGTCACAATTTTTTACGTTATGCACTTGCAACCTAAAACCTTTAAAGTAGATAATGTTTGGCAGGACAGGTAGGAGGGAAAAACAGTTGACATTATTTTCTCCTGATAGTAACCATAATAAACTCTGTAAAATTTACTCTTATTTTATTCTCAAGCTAATCCTTTAGTGAAAGGACAAGAAAGTAAAATCACAGTAGCACTGAGGGAGGAGAAGGGAAACAAACCAATCGAATGAGACAACTAGATGCCTACGAAATGCTTGAAAAGAACATCCCCCAACAGTTGGGGTTAGTGTGATCCTATTCGATCACGCTTGGCATGAAAAAGCTACTTCGGAACTGGCAGCCGTACAAAGGCAAAAGAAGAGACGGGCCTGATTTTAAAGCAGTGGGCTCGGAAAGCTCCTAAGAATCACGTAATGTATTCGAGCAAGTGTAATAGGTGATTTGCCTAAGAAGAGTATAGAAAAACGTCATTTCTGTGTGGGACAGTATGTAAAGTTAAGTTCCAAAGCAACGTTTTGATACTAATTAGTGACTCAGAGAAATGAAAATCAGTTTGCATGAGCAACTTATTCCATCCATTCCTGTTTATTCCAAGAGATGCCCCATTTCTAATAAGAACTTCCGTTATGACACATCACTCCTGCTTTTAATTTATTTTTGACAGTATTTTTAAAGGATTTCCAAAGTCAGAAAATGAATTACCTTTGCTTTTGCCAAGAACAGGCTGCATTGCAGTAGGTTCTAGAGAAATCGCGCTTAAAGGGTTTGTTTGAAAAAATTGTTTCTCCAAAAGGAGATACTGAGCTCTGAGAAATGTAGAATAAATTTGAATTGCTATTCTTGGATAAGACAATAGCTCTGAGTGGAGATAACATAATCTTCCATATTAATAATTAGGAATCTGTGCCATGTCATCAAACCGGAGTCTGGAATAAGTTAATTTTGTTTATAAGCCCCATTTAATTATCTAGTGTTTCTCCAATTTCAGAGATTGTGGCAAACAGAATCCCAACTTTAGAGGTTTTCCAAAAAGTTCTGTGTATTTGATAGAACTCATGACCTACCCCTCCAACCTCAAAAAAAAAAAAAAAAAACAAGATCTTTCAGAGCGTTTACATAAGATTTTACTAAAAAATAAACTTCCGCATAATTTTCCAGGATCCTATCTATTGCATTAAGCAAAGCAATCTTTAACATGGAAGCAGATGTTGCAGGAGAAGATGGGAATCTCCACGATACGTGTTATGACAGCATTCAGATATGCAGAAGACAGATTTATCCTCAACAGATAAAGGAAGTGCTCTAGCAATGAGAATATGCCTATTTTGAACAGCGTGTGCAGTAAACTGGAAAGAGTACCAGAGCAATCTGTTCACATTGAACAAATTGCTTGGCTTTGAGCCAGTCACCTAACTTCTCTGGGCCTCACTTTACTCATCTGCAAACAAAGCGGTTAGACCAGATGCTTTTCACTGAAAGCTTTACATTGCGGAATATCGGGTTCCGCCTGGACCTACTGAAATGGAATTATTGTTTAAGAAAAGTTGTGGTTGACTCCTAAACACCTTACATTTGAAAAGCACTGGCTTAGATGATCTGTACCCAAAGCTGTATTTTTCTTTGAGCCCCACCCTGCCCCCTTCTCTGCAAGCAAGGGAGGTTGTGGACTTACGGAAAAGGTCAACATTTTCCTGAATTTGGCCAGAAAAATTTGGGTTGGAATCCTTGCTCTAACAGTTAGTTATTCTGTGACTCTGGAAAACTGATTTCACTTTATATACATAATCTTAACTTTCTTATCTTCAATATTGCATTTTAATGTGTTTCTTGCATGTTTTCTGTATTAGCGAAGGTATGTCAAGAGTCTGACACACAGTTGAAGCTCAATAACTGGTAGCTGTAATTATTGCTACTATGCCTATCATTTTTACAACCTTGAATTTTTCTCCTTAGCACATGTTAGCTAAGTCCAGCGAATAATGGCTTACACATCAATTTCTCCATCTCCTTCTGAACTCTGTGGTTTCCTTTCAAAAGGAGATTCTAAGAAGCTATTGGTCATTGGAAAGATTTTGTCAAAATGGCCTTCCACTCACCCCTCCTCTCCAGTTATCTCTGGACAGTGTCCAGGCTCTGAGGAAGCAACCATACCCTGCTATCCACACTAGAATTTTGGGGAAGAACCATGATTCACTCCAATGTTCAGATGCTTGACTCTGTGGCAGACCATAGACCTACTTCCTCCAGAGCTCATAAGGAAGTAAAAAGTTTACTACCCCAGGAAGATATCTGATCTCCAATTTAAGGCTTGAAACATATCTACCATTGGATATTGTTATGTTGTAGATGAGCTGAAAGATGAATCCAAGCACCCTCAATGCTTGCCACATACACAGTCATTTGGGGGAGAAAATGGCCCAGCAAGGTCTCTCCTCATCTCGGCGGGCACAAATCAGTGCCACTCACTTAGCGGGAGGTGCCCAGCCCCTGCCCAGACCTCAGCAGAGTTCACCCTACCCCTGCAGCGGGCTCTCTCCTAACATTCGGCATCTCGTATCAAGAAAACAAATGGAGGCCCACATCCCATATCTCTAAATTATTTGAGGTAATAAATTGAAACTTAATGTCAATGTTATTTAAATGTGTGACATTTCTAAGTTAAATTTTAAAATTTAATTACCTAACTCTCTTACTTTTATGAAGAATATAATTATCTGCAATTCTAGTATTCAATATCTTTAGTTGCCACTGGAAAAAAAATAGTATTAGTTTTCATGTCTGTCTTTTTCTCTCTCAAGTATTTAATATATATTATTTAATATCACAGTAGCCGTTTGCCAATTGTTGCAAATACCCTACTAGTTCATTAGTTCCTACAAATCGAGATATAAAAGGAAGCAATAAAATGGATCATAATTGTTCCTGGGAAACAATACTTAATTATTCAAGAATCAGAAATACAGTATCTGAGAAGAATGTTGTGACAAGTTACTTAATTAGTCTTCTCAGTTAACAAATAGCTTTAATGTTTAGATTTCCCCCATACTCTAAAAAAGGGTATTTTTCCTACATGAATAGCATAGTAAAATCCATGTCTTTATGACATTTGTTTGCACATGCTTTTCTTTTGATAACATAGAGCAAAAGATGTTGAGAAGCTTTTTATGGAACTTGAAGTGTGTTCATCAAGAAAGGACTTGCAGGTTGTAGGTCATCTATGCCAAGTGACAAAAAAGTCCGTGTGCTCTTTGATACATTTGTTATTCTGCATGCTACTTTGTGGAGCTCTCTAAATGCAGGGGAATTATATAAGTCCTTCTTGCTTGGGTTTAAGTGTCACGCAGAGATAGTTGGCTAAAGTTGCCCTGTAGAACTATAGCAGAACTATGGAAAATGGGTGGTTATGTGGTCAGAATTTCTGTCTTGAGAATTGTCAAGCAAATTGTCTGTGTATTTATGAAGACTTCTCTTTATCATAGAATCTGATAATTGAACCTGAGTTAATATGTTGCTTATGAACTGATTTCTGCTCCTCCCTCATGTACCATCATTCTTGCAATAAATGTACATTGTTATCAGTTACCTGAAATTTTTATTTCTTTTTAAAAATATTTATTTATTATTTCTTAGAGACGAGGGAAGGGAGAGAGAGAGAGAGAGAAATATTGATGTGGGAGAGAAACATCAGTCGGTTGCCTTGTGTGCACCCCAACCAGGGACTGAACCCATGACCCAGGCATGTGCCACGGTCAGAAATCAAACCAGCACCCTTTTGCTTTGTGGGACGGTGCCCAACCAACTGAGCCACGCCAGCCAGGGCCCTGGAATTTTTATTCCTTGAGATCCTAGGAGGCCGAAGCGAAAGGTCCGATACAATTCTTTAAAAAGAGCTTCACTTTAAAGCTATGTAACCTTGTACAAGCCACTAACATCCCAGAGCTTCAATTATCTCTTAACATAAAATGAAGGAAATTATATCTGTCACTCAGGGTTGCTTTGAAGATTAAATATGTTCATATACTTAGAAGGTTATCGGTTAATTAAATATGAATGTAAAGCAAAAAAGGCAAGCCCAAAGTCAGAATTGTTTCTATCAGTAATACTTTTACATTTCATAGTAAGGCAGCTGAGATATTATTCTCTCTTGGCACAGTGTTTTTTCCTATGTCGAATGCCTCGGAGAGTCACTGCGATGAAGCTAATTAGCACTCTCATATGGAGGGTGCCTGGTTCCCTACATCAGTGTAGGTTTCAGGAAGAGGCAGCAGAAAACTGCAGCTGGTCCTGAGTCAGGCATCTACCTGAGGACCGCCAAGTTGGCTTAAGCCTGCAGATCTTCCGCGGCTCAGAGGAAATGACCTTTCCGTTGGAAGGAGCCCAAGGGCAGGACTAAAGTGTCATTGGCTACATATCTGAGATGTATTACATAAAAAGACCCCCACCAAAACATTTATTATCTCCAGCTGCTGCTTACTCTAGTTTTGTTTTCACTTTACCGTGTCCAATCATTGGTGGATCCTATTGCTTTTCCCAAAACCCTTACACTTAGGTTTCCTTAAAGCTACCTTTGTACTGTGGCTTTTTATGTTTCCTAGGAATATTTTGCAATATACAAGGGTGGGCAAAAGTAGGTTTACAGTCATCCATATGGAAAAAGACAATAATACAAATAAATAATACAATAATTAATAAATAATAAGACAAGAATAAACTGTAAACCTACTTTTACCCACCCCTGTATGTATGGTTCAGAGTTACTTTGCTGAGTTGACATCCAGTATCTAATATTGAATAACAATGGAAAATGCAGAACAAAAAGCATTCAAGTGCATGCATGTAAATATGACTTTCTAATTGGGAAAAATAGTTTGTGTTTTGTAGTTCAACTGCTTTCTAAAAGGATTTGGGGTAACAAATGGCATTGATTCACATCCCAAACAACCACTTGAAATAACGATTTTAAATTTAGATCGAGATCCATGGGAAAAGAGAGTGAATGCTAGATAAGAATTCTAGGATTACTTAGCTACTCTTACTGAATTCGAAATTTAAATCTGAGTCCCAGAATCCGAGGGTGCGAAGTGTTTACCTTGAATGAAACAGCTATCACACTCATCATTTGAACAAATAAAGTGTCCAAATCCACCTGAGACACCACACTGCACTAAACATGTATCCTTTCTTCCAGTAGATAAGTCAAGAGGTTCAGAACAGGCCTCCCCAAGATGTGCCACTTCGGCATGTAGATTGTTTTGAGCTAAAGGCAATTGAGACCTTGTGGTCTTAAGAGAAACTTTTACCTCTCCCTTAAAGAATGTAAATTGGGTGCTTTGCCCATAATAAGAGTTATCACAAGAAATAAATGTTTAGTCTATCTATGTGGCAGGCCAAATGTCAAATTACTGCATATCCGCTCTTTTCATTGTCCTCTGAATTACTTTCTTCCTCACCGAGGCCTCGGGGCCCTCGTCCTATTCTTTAACTAGGGACATCATATTTTACCTTTCTGCCTCTGAACCTCTCACATGTGGGGTCTCTGGCTCTCATGTATGTGGGATTCCTGTGCACATGAAATTAAATTTTATATTCTCCTGTTACTCTGTCTCATCTCGGTTTAATTGTTAGATCAGCCAAAAGAACCTAGGAGGGTAGAGAAAAATTTTTCCTCTCCACAATGGCATGTCCTTGTGTCATTTATCTTTCTAAGTCTAGTGCTCAGCACAAAGCCTGGTGTACAGTAGACCCTCACAGGAGTTTGTAAAATGAATTAATTTAATGCATGGCTCCCCATATCATAGTAAATATAAAGCATAGTAAAAATGTGGCCAGTTTTTCAAGAGAGTCTAAATATAAAATTAGAGCACAGTTTTCATAGAAAATTTTGTGTGAGGTTATTCTTTGTTCAAATTTGTTTTCAACTGTGTCCCTTTTCCTAGCCTTGCCATAGTATTTGTTGGTTTGGATACATGCATGTCCTTATACAATATACTGTGTTATTTTTCATTTGTGTATTTTCAATATATATAAATGGTATGTTGCTATAGAGTTTATTAAGCTCAATGTTCTTTCGCTTGACACTAGGTATATTGCTGTGCGTCTGTGTTAATTGGTTTTAATTGCAGAGTATCACACGGTGTTTAACTATCGCATTTCATTTGTGCATTTCCTTAGTGGACACCAAGATTGCCTCTGACTCCCCGTAGCCTAAGTAAACCTGCGTCAGCTTGAAAAATTTTTTCTCTGGGACATGTTCGCAAAGCTTGACCACTGAGTCATGGTCTGTCTGGGTCTGGCATCATCAACGTGCCAGGCAGTTCTTTAGTAACAGTTACACCTCCACCTGCTGAGTGTGATCATTTCCTTTCTCTATATACTTTCCCACATTTGATGTGTGCTTACTTTAAACTTGCGTGGAATTGATGTGTTCAGAGTATTATCTTGTTTTCATGTGCATTTCTCTAATTACTGATGAGGCTGAGTATTACTTCAAA
This sequence comes from Mormoops blainvillei, assembly GCA_004026545.1. Taxonomy (NCBI): domain Eukaryota; kingdom Metazoa; phylum Chordata; class Mammalia; order Chiroptera; family Mormoopidae; genus Mormoops; species Mormoops blainvillei. Next base: position 4,185 of record PVJD01006010.1, on the reverse strand, counting down.
TACTTTTTAGCAATCAAATTTGCCATTTTGTCAATTTTTTATATTCTTTGAACATTTTTCTATTCATTCATTTCTTGGTGACATTAGAAATTTCTTATATATGCTATATACTAATCCTCAATTAATTTTAGATATTATTAATATCTTTTCCTGGTCAGTCATTATTCAGTTACCTTTGTCTATGGTTCAGTTCACTGATCAAACATTCTTGATATTAATGTGTTAAAATCCAATAACTTTTGCCTTATGGTTTGTGCATTTTGGATATAAGAAGTCCTTTTTCACCTCAAACTTCCAAAGATAATATTTTCTTCTATTACTGTTTGTTTTATTTTCACATATGGTTTTAAACTCCTATAAGTTTCTATCACACTGATTTTATTTTATTTTATTTTAAGTTGTTTCATTTTATATTTATAGGACATGTCAGCATCAGAAATAATGTCACATATTCTTTTCCTTATTTTTTTTCTCTCTCTCCTTTTTGGAAAGTAAGCTCCATGAAGAAGGACTTTGTCAGTTTCAGTCTTCAGTTTATTTCCAATGCCCAGAATGTGTCTGGAACAGGATTTGTTACATAAATCCACTGTTGAAATAGTTCACTTAAAGAATGAAAAATGACCCCCAGGCATAGAAATTTTAACTCTACAGGAGTTCTGATATTTTGGAAACATTTATTCAACTGGTTAAATTTCTTATGGATTCTTAATCTGTGGTTCCTAAATGAAGATATCACTATAAAGAAGAATGTTTATCTTTATAATACATGGAACTCATTAATTTAATGAATTTACCAAGTTGTTTAAATATATTAAAAATAGAGATGATAAGACAGGTTCTTTTATGCTACTTCGGACTGAAATTTGATCTGTCAAATTGCCCACATGAATTCTGGTTATATTGTTAGGTATGGCAATAATTAGGTAAAACGAGAATAGCCTTGAATCTATACAGACGGTACATAAATGCATTCTGAGTCTGCGATTACACAGTGATGAATAATTGCCGCAGGTAACATTGGCGATTCTCCCCAGCCTCTAATCGCCTTGTATATTTCTTCACTTTCCTTCCCTGCCTCCCTCTTACGAAACTCCCGCTCCTTGGCTCTCAGTGAGTTCTCAATGGCCAGACCTAGGGCTCTTCTTCAGCAGACTTTCCTGGACCGGGTTTATGTGGCCCACCACTGCCACGTGGGAATATTAAATTTCAGTTCCCTCATCTCCGCTGTGGCCAACTCTGAGGTCTACCTCATGCGCTAAGGTGCCCCTGCAGGATCAGGTTGGAACCGCCCTCCGTGGGACTCTGCCAGAGACCACAGCTTTGTCTCCAGGATGACTCACGCTCCTTGGAAATGCTTCCTTGCAAAAGTACTTGCACACAGATCCAACTTGTAAGCTAAGCTTCTGGGAAACACAATCTAGCAAGATAATTGATGAACTCTAACAAGACTTTTAAGAACTCTCTCATGTCACTGAAACAGGACAATAAACTTCAGTTATACCTCAACTCTACTTGTTTTTCAGAGTTAAGGTATCCAGTCCTCCCATGTTAAAAAGAAAGCACAGTTAGAAATTTTAAGGAATTTTAAGGAATACAGCAAACCCTTGTATTTTTTTCATTCTGAAGGTGGGGTAAGTTCTTTAAATCCACCCCGGGAGAAACACGACCAAGGAGCAAAGAGCTAATTACGGGAAATGAACATGAACTCAGTAATTCTCCAATGGGACTTTCTCTTAGAACATCAAAAACTTTAGATAATGAATGGAATGTTTTAAAGTAGATGCTGATCCTGGATTCCACCTAGGAAAACGGTTAAATTTATAAATTGTGGCATATTATGATAAAGATGTGGCAGAAGAATTTACAAATCAGCCTTTTTGTTGACCTAAGAAGTTGTCATCAAGCTTCATTATATTCAATTTAGTTTTTCTCTGTACATTGTTTACCATTAAAATATTTTCAAGCAAGTATATTTATATGCTTCAAAAAAGGGCTTACATTTCTGTTATAATTGGTCTTGTCTCCACTCCCATTCCCACAGACAGCTACTATTATTAGTATTTTATATATTCTTCTATCGTTTCTTTGTGTAGATATAAGTAGCTATGGTATGATTTTTTTATCCCTCCTAGTGTCTTGATGCCCAGGTGCAGGGCAGCTCGACTGCGCTGCCATCTGTGAATGGTTGTTGCCATGAGCTTGTAGAGATAAGTGTTCCAAGAGGGCTGAGCACGGTGCTGAGGATTCCTAAGGATTCAGCTTCATCTTCCTGATCAAATTTCTCTACAATAGCATCAGCAGGGTGTAGTTGCGTATTCCTCAAAAAAGTAACAATGGATCTACCTTTTGGCCCAGCAATTCCACTGCTGGATTATACCCTAAGAATCCTGAAACACCAATTCAAAAGAAGCTATGCACCCCAATGTTCATAGCAGCACAATTTACAATAGCCAAGAACTGGAAGCAACCTAAGTGCCCAATGGTAAATGAGTAGATCAAAACACTGTGGTACATTCATACAATGGAATACTATGCAATGGAAAGGAAGAAGAAGCATGCATAGAACTGGAGAGCGTTATGCTGAGTGAAATAAGCCAGGTGGTGAAAGACAGATACCATATGATCTCACCTATAAGTGGAAACTAATCAACAAAATAAAGAAGCAAGCGAAATATAACCAGCAACACAGAACTAAAAAACAAACTGACAGTAACCAGAGGGGAGGAGGGAGAGGGATGACAGGGGAAAGGGAGGGGAAGGGTCATCAAGGAACATGCATAAAGGACCCATCGACAAAGCCAAATGGGGGAGGATTGAGGGTGGGGGGTAGAGGTGGGTGAGGCCGGGGAAAGTGGTGACGGGAAAATGTTGACAAAAACAAAAATAGACAGGGGGAGGCTAAGAATAGTATAGGAAATTGAGAAACCAAAGAACTGATATGTATAACCCATAGACATAAACTAAGAGGTGTGGGGATGATGGGATGGGGCACAGGGTGGAGGGGATAAAGGGGAGAAAAATGGGACAACTGTAATAGCATACCCAATGAAATGTACCAAAAAAAATTTTTAAAACTATTTATAAAGGAAAAAAAATAAAAAGAAGAGTAAAAAATAAACTAAATAATTTATATATATATATATAAAATAACAAATTTCTCCAAACTTGGGGAAAGTTTAGTAATTCACACTCTCATAATTCAGTCAGAAATTAAGCTAAAATATATTTAATTAGTGCATTATTTATTCATAGACTATTTAAATAATTTATCAAATAATAAGGATTATTATTCTAAAATTTTAAGAGGGTTCATTTCTAGTATTTTGAGAGTCATATTTACAAATAAATATTTAAACAGCTACACTTTCCTCTTGCTCTAGGAATAGTTTCTTCTTTGAGATGAGTATTAAAGACAGAAATAAATTTGGCCAAGACTTTGCTAGAAATCATATAGAATAATTAAAATATTAGAGCAGTGACACATGGCAGAGGTTTTGCCCTCCCTGCAAAAAGCAGTACACAGAACCATTAATATGCTAGTTACAGATCAATAATATTTATTTAGTAATATAACCATTATTTGCTGAGCACCTCTTTTATGTACTTATATTGTGCTAAGCATTTCTATACATTACCTAATTAATTCTCACAGTGATATGCAGAGCAAGTATTTTTATTTTTATTTACAAATGAGAGAATTGAGGATCAGAGAAGCAAAGTCACTTCTCAAGGTCACCCAGCTACCAAGAAACAAAAGTTGGATTTGGACCCAGGTCAGTTTAATACCAAAGGCCACGCAGTATATCAGTTTTACCTCTATATTTAATACAACTTTTCTAGGAAACAGCTTGAGTGAATAAAGGTATGTTAGCTTAATAAGGAAAAAATGTATTTGCAGAAAATGATATGACCGCGTTTAAGTACTATATGATTTGGGTTTTTTGCAAGGTCAGATAAACCAGTGTTTTAGCTAAGGCGTTTTAATGTGGTTTCACTATTAATATTTTTGCACTGTGATATTATCGGGGATTGAATGATTTTAGAACTTGAATTGTATTCTGATCTACAAAGCAAGTTTATCTTCAGGATAAAAAATAAGGATCTGAGAAATTTATAAATATTTCAATATAACTACATTTTACAGATATATAATTTGAGGCCCAATCTGAAACTCAGCTATGAACG